>PVKA01006052.1:0-86224 GCA_004027165.1 Ctenomys sociabilis | reverse complement strand
ATCCATCCATCCATCCATCCATCCACCCACCCACCCAGCCATTCATCTCATCCACCCATCTGTCCATCCATCCTCTGTCCATCCACCCATCCAGCCATCCAGCCATCCACCCATCTGTCCATCCATCCATTATTGGCCAAGTCTTTTCCCAGCACCTTCCTCCCAGCCACACTGGTAGTCACAGGGTTCTTCTCCAGCTCCCCATGGCCACTTCTTCCCCAGGACTCAGATGAAGATCTGAGTCCCTCCTGAGCATCCAGTAAGCTGGACTTCATGTTCATTCATTGAGGACCAATAATGCACCAGGTGGGAAAAACTAAACTTCAAAATCCTGCTACCTATAGTCTTATGTGCAAATAAGCATAGACCCAAATGGGATGGTGATGTTCCATGCTGCTTATTTAGGGACCGCAGTCAGCTTCCTGTTGATGTTTTCATCTGCATTTAATGCAGATTTCCTGACTTTCCCACGGTGAAACTCTTCCTTTTACCCAAGAAAAGTTATTTACAGGGCCGGGGAGATGGCTCAGTGGAATAAGCGCTTCTCTGGCAAGCATGAGGGCCTGCGTTCAATCCTCAGTTCCACCAAAAAAAAGAAGACAAAAGTGGCTTGAGTCACCTAGGACAGACCTCTGTGAGACAGAGAGCAACATAAAGCAGATAAAAACAAAGTCCAAAACCCTAATCAAATGTTTAACAGACACAAATTCAACTCTGTTAGAACACACTATTTCAGACTTTCCTTGGTGCTGGGATTATGGTGTTTGCTATTTCTGCTTCATATCTCTATCTCTGATCCACCATCATCAACTATCCTCCCATCAATCCATGCACCCATGCACCCACCCACCCATCCACCCACCCTCCCATCCACCCATCTATCCTGTACCCAGCGATCTATCCATCCACGTTTCCACAGATTGCAAAATTTCCACAATGGGTATTTGTTGTTCTTAAAATATGAAAGAACTTGGTGTCTTTTTGTTATAGTAAAATATGCACAGCACAAATTGGCCATTTTAGCCATTTTCAAAGTTATACCCAAGAAGCATTAAGTGTCATCACAAGGCTGAGCAAGGGTCACCACCACCAGCTGCCAAAGCTTGTCACTTTCCTAAAGTGAATCCCTGTCTCCGTTAGACGACTCCCCACATCTCCTCCATTCTGTGTTCTAGTGCTCGACTCTGACCACTTGGGGCCTACCCTCACCCCAGGTGCGTGCCTTATGCAGGTGAACACACACAATTTCTGTTCTTTGACTGGCTTATTATGCTTAGCAATGCCCTCCACATGCATCTGTGTTGTGGTGTCACACACACTAGGGTTTCCTTTATCTTTAGGACTGAGTGCTGTTGTGTAAATCACATTTGTCCCTGCATCCGCAAGCCAGTGGACCTGAGCGGCCACCTCTGGGCTGTGGTCATGCTGCAGTATGGTGGAGACAGGGGCTTCATGTTTTCTGGGTGGATTTCCAAAGTAGAGTTGGTGGACCCCATGGTCCTTCTGCTTCCTTTTAGAGAAGCCCTCCCACCTGCCCAGCAGCTGGACCCTCTTAGGTCCCCACTGGCGATGCATGTCCCTGTCTTTCACACCGCAGGCATTTGTCATTTTCTGGGTTTTTGACAGCCACCATTCCAAGGATAAGAATGTTCACACTATCATTCCTAATACCAAGCCGGCTTCATAAACATCACCAGCCAGGTGCATCATTGGTTAAACTTTGTGTATCAGATAGCACCATCCATCCACCCACCATCCATCTATCCATGCATCCACCTATTCATCCAACCATTCACCCACCCATCCAGTCACCCACCCACCCATCTAGATACAGCTGTCTAGTCATCCATCCATCTACCACCCATCCATCCATCCAACCATACATCCATCCTCTCATCCATCCACCCACCCATTCACACACCCATCTAGACACACATCTACCCACCCATTTATCCACCAATACATCTACCTATTCATCCAACCATTCACCTGGCCACCCATTCATCTACATATACATCCATCCATCCATCCACTCACCACTCATCCATCCATCCATCCATCCATCCACCCACCAATACACCCATCCATCCACTCACTCATCAATCCACACATCCATCCATCCGTTAATCCATGGGATAAATATTCTTTGCATACTTACTATGAACAACATACTTTTCTGAGATTTAAGAAAATACCAAGAAAGTTTCAACCTATTAGAAAAAGACCTTATGTCAAAACTTATAAAATAAAGGAAATTATTTGAACACTGATGTGGATTTTTTAAAATGTCATGTATTTGTGTACCAAATGCAGCTTGGACTCATAGTGATCATCCCGTTTTCAGCTTCCCCAGCACATGTGGTGCCTGGGACTGAAATCCAGTCGCTGCGCTTGCCTACCCAGGCACTTAGTCCATTGAGCTATCTTGCTGGCCCTGGTCATGTGGAATCTAGAGACAGGAAGGCAGAGTGATATAATGAAGAGAGTGGAGGTGTGGAGTGGCCATCGCAGGTGCCTTGAGGAGAAAGCATCTGAGGAGACTGGCAAGGTGGGAAGCCCTCAGGAAGGACCCAGGGACAGTGAAGAAGAGGAATGGCCCTCAGGCAGTCTGAGCTGCAGCCAATCCGTAGGCACCCTGGGGAATACATGCCTGCAGCCAGGGTGGGCTGTGCCTCCAAGCCATGACACTTCCTCCAGGTGACGTGGCTGCTCAGCCTAGGATTCGCCATACGTGAGCAGAATGATCCATGACAGTCCTGGCTGGGTCCTAGATGGCTGTGCCTCTTTTCTGAGCCCTTCTCTTTGCCCTTAGCTGGCACCCCATGCAGCTGCAGGTAGGAAGTGGGGAGGAAGGGTCCCCGAGCACCCCAGGAGCCTCAGCGCTCACCACCAGGGGGCCACAAGGGACACCACTCTGCATGCTTAGGTGGGAAGTAAGTGGGCCTCCGTCCGCCCAGCCACCGGCTGGCTGGTGTTCTTCACAGTGACTTCCAGTGTTGTACTGTCTGTAGTGCTGGCAAGCAGGCACTGCTGTCCATGGCCTGTCCCCAGGACCAAGGGACAGGTGTACCTCCCAGCCTGCGGCAGCCAGAAGCAGGACTCTCCGTGGGTATCACGGAGCCTGGGCAAGCTAATGTCACCACAAGCCCAACTCCCGAAGAGCAGGTGGAACTAACAACCAGTGAGATCCGCCAGGCTGGGAATCAGGGAGGAGAACAAACCGTGCGCTGGTTGCAGGCTGTCTGCAGTGTTCGGGAGAGCCCTCCCGAGTGAAGACCCAGCCCGCTGCTGAGCACATCCCGTGGCCCCGCCCACGCAGGCCTCGGGTCCTAATCCCCCATGCTATTATCTTAATTACGGATCAAGGACTTGGAGCTCCCTGAAATATAAATGAGTGTGTCCCATCTAATTATTAAATGCAAGAACAGTTTAACCATTTTCTCTAAACTGTTAATACGCAGAAGAAGCGCTGCCATTTTTTATTAATTCTGACTTCATTGCCAGACTGAAGCCAAGAACCTGGGCCAGGAGAGAGCGGTGAATTCCCGAGAGTGCGAAACTTGCTGAGACGTCTTAAGTGTCCCAGAGGGAGATCAGATTGGGAGCAGGGTGGCCCTTCCTTTTCGAGACAAACCTGTCGATTTAGCATGGATGCTCCTGCGGACAAGTGTCAACAGTGACAGATGGCCTTCACGAAGCACCTACTCAGTGCAGGGTGCCATGCAGGATTTGGGTCTTGTCACACCTGTTCCATGGTGCAGTGGGTGGCGCAGAAGGAAGAGCAGAACGAGGCCTGGTGAGTCCAAGCTCCAAGTGTGATTGCTCCACCAGATGTCCCTGGCCGAGTCCCCGGGACCCAGTGGTGTCCAGAGACCCTGGAACAGACATCCCCTGAAACGCGCACAGCAAGCACTGTGTTGAGTGCTCCAATGGCTTCTCCACAGAACTCTGCTGGGCCTTCTAAGCAACCCCTCCTGCATGCAGAGCTGGGACTTCTGGACGGTGCTGGATCCTGAGGCGGTGCCAGGAGGAGGGGCCTGGGAGGAGGGGTTATAGGGCGTGGGGCGGGGCAGAGGGAGGGTCTCCTTCCCGACTCCTCCCACTCTCCCAGGTTCCTGGCCCCCATGCTGTGAACAGGTTGCCTCCTGCTCCACAGAGTCCTCAATCTCAAGGCTTCTGCTGTGGAGCTCACTGTCATGCAGGGACCTTGAAAGTGTGAATGGAGACTGCTGCTGCTCCTTTAGCTTATGGGTATTGGATATCGTGTCCTAGCTGTGAGGAGCGCAAGACCTCTGTCGGGCTAAATGCGCTAAGCACGCCTGGCCTCACCCAGGGCACGACGCGGGGGCCCAGAGAAGGGGCTGCAGCCCGTATCAGACCTTCCCAGGCCTCAGCAGCTGCCCAGCCCTGTGCTCATGCCGCTGGCTGCCTTCACCTGGCTCCCGTAGGCTGAGCGCCCTCCTGAGATCTGGGCCCCAGGCCAGGTTGCAAGGCTCAAGGTCCGCGTGCGCCCACTTGCAGGTGGTGTGACATGTGGCCTTGAGACACCATGAGACACAAGCTGGGACACTGCTGTCCTCTGGGGCTGGTTCAGGTACTCAGCACCCAGGACTGGAGGAGCTCTGGGCAGCTGTCTTGCTGTGCTGTCTCCCACGGGCCCTTAACCCTGGGCATCCCTTTCTGAGGTTGGCTTCTCTACACAGGGACAGAAATGCCTTAGCTGGGTGCCAGGAGTCTGGGTTTGAGTTCAGACTCTGCTGCCCACCACCTTGTGACTGTGGTACAGTGCCCCCCATGCTTGCCACCCACAGGACAGAGGGGACAGGTGCTCTCCCTCATCCTGCTGCTGCTGGCCTCCCATGACTGCTGTCCTGGGCAGAAGCTCTGGGGTACTCAGAGCCCGACACCCCCTCACTTGCACACTCACACAGCAGCCAGTAGGCTTCAGGGGCAAATTTAGTGCCCTCAGGATCCGTGCTTGCCTGGCAGAGCTGTGCTTGAGGTCCTCACCAGAGCCCTGCTTGCCCACATCTCGCCTGGCTGGATGGCTGTGACGGGAGACCAGACGGCAGGCCACTCAGAGGCTGCCTGGCCTTCCCACTGCAGCTGAGGACTGATGGGCGAGGGCTAGGAGACCTCGGAGCCCAGGAGCAGATGCCCCCAGTGTGCACACAGCAGTCACCTGTCCCCGCCTTTGCTGGAGTGGGTCCTGCTCCATGGAGGACCCAGGCTCTCGTGGGAGGCTTCATGGCCTTGCTCTAGGGTCAGTGCCAGAAGCAGGGTGCAGATAATAGGCAAATATGGCTCCTGAGGGTAACTTTAACAGTTCCTCCCACTCTCTCCCACTGGAGAGGAAAAATATCTGCCAATGTGCATTTCTCTGAAATAGATGCCCTGGGCAAAGCCACTCAGACACACAAACCCAGACCTCAGATCACAGGCAGGCACGGTTGGTTCTTCTGGACCACAGTACCACCAAGCCCCTGGACTACCGCACTCACCAAGTAGAGGAGGCAAAGCCCCCCAGGGCTGCTCAGTGCTCACCCACAGCACAGTAGGAGCACCCTGCCTCAGCCAGTTAGGGAAGGCGCAGAAGGTGCAGCCCCTCCCCCAGAACAGCCCAAAGGCCCCCCAACTCTGCTTCACCTTCCCTGATCCCACCAAGGCTGAGAGCCGGGTGACAGACACTTCTCAGTGCCAGGTAGCCCCAAGAAGCAGCAGGTCATCTCTACACAAGGCCCTCTGGGCCTCAGAGGAGCCCTGGTGCAGGTCCCTCTCCTCGGAGGGCCCTCCCCCTGTCCTCAGCTCCTCCCTGCTCACTCAGCAGGGCTGGCCTCCTGGTTCCAGCCAGGACATGGTGGGGATGCAAAGAGCATTTCCCAAGGGATTATTTGAAATTTGACCAGAGGGCTGCAATAGAGACAGGAGGCTCATGCCGAGCTACTGTGTCCCTGTGCTTCGGTGACTGGTCCAGCCACTGCCCACCAGGACCACCAGGGCCACGTGGCCTTTGTCAGCAGAACCCCCGCCCACCCATGAGGACAATTCCATCCCAAGGGAGCAAGGTGGGGCTCCCACCACTCAGCAGGCTTCGAGGACAAGCCAGAGATGACAGTACCTAAGGGACAGCAGCTCTGGACTCTCTCGTATAAATGCTCCATTTGGCTGCCTGGGCTCATTCATTATTCATGATAATGACAATAATAACTTCGATGGGCTTTTCATCTCCAAGCCACTATGCAAGGTGGCTGTTTAACTTGAACTTGAGTTTGCCTTTCCTTTCCATCAAGTTCATTCCAGCTCAGCCACAGCCCTCGGGAAGGGGCGGAGGAGCAGAGATCCCCAGACTCCAACCCTGGGCCTCGGGGGGGGGGCTGTGGCCCCCAACACACCGGGAGATGGCTCAGCACTCCCCATCCAGAAAGCAGAAGAGCACCCCCCACGGTGGGTGGGTGGCATGGAGGCTTTGTTCTTCGAGTGATTTTCTTTTCACTTGTCCAGCAAGGAGCATGGTATATCTACATCACTAAAAGGAACTAGAAAGAGCAGCCTCCCCACCTTAAGATGAAACAAAGCAAAACGCATCATCGTCTGAATAACTTGTCTCTGGCAGTGTTCAAAGATGTGCATTTTAAAAGTGCTGCAGGGCTTTGGTATTTTAATCGATGGATCTCAGTGTCCTTCCCGCAACCCCCACAGCGTCCTGGACCCCGTGGTGCCGGCCTCCGGCCCATTTGTGCTTGTGTCTACATCCTCGTCCACCACTTTGCCGTCTGAGACCAAGGTGCTGAGAGTCCACAGCCAGCCAGGCGCTCGGCCGGCTTCTGCACAGCTGCCCTCCCTGTGCTGGGCAGAGTGCAGACAGCTGGCACCAGGCAGAGGGGAGGCTGGTAGAAGCAGCAGTGGGGTTCCCAGGATGGCGGAGAGAGGCCTGTGCCTGATCAGCAGGAGGTGGAGCCAGGCTGTGCAGGCCTCAAGGTAGAGAGAAGGGAGAGAAGGCACTGCCCGCCTGCTCCCTGCACCCCTGCGTGCCCATGCTAGGGACAGCCAGGACGGCTGGCTGAGCCCTGGCAGGCTGCACACAGCAAGCTAGCTGCCTTGGGCGGTCATGGCGAGCTCACTTTCCTTCCTTCCTGTCTGGCTGGCTGGGATCTTCAGAGAGCTCGTACTCTCGTAGGAAGGAGATTTCCCCTGGTGATTTGTTGTTGGGTCACATGAGTGAGCACCCCCAGGAAGGTGTGGCGAGGGGCAGGGTTCCCAGCTGGAGACCCTGCTGACCCTGTGGCTCCTGGACACTGCCCTGTCTTGCAGGCTCCGGGTCTCCTGCTGTGGATCAGGCCCCAGTTACATGTGCAGTAGCCATGGCCACCTACTCCTTCCTTGGTGGCCTGCAGTGGCGGCAGCCCCCAGGCCTGCCCGGCTTTCCTGCCCATCGCCTCCTCTGTGTGCAGAGCTGCGGCTACTGGGCAGTGAGAGGCTACGGGGGATGCCCAGTGCCTGGGCAGCAGGCACCTCTAATGTGCTGTGCTGTCCTGATACCTGCTGACCTCTAGGACAGGGGCTGGAGTCTCTGCAAGCCCCTGGCCCTCTGCTATCCACCTTGGGTCAGGCTCCTCAAATTCCCTTGGAAGGATCAGCCCCAAGGAACCACCTCCCCAGCCTGAGGGCCCACGGATGGAAGCTAGATGTGCTCAGGGCCAGCGCAGCCGTGCACCGAGCACTGAGTCCCTGGCCCAGGTGGCAGAGCGGCATTCGGCACCATGGCCAGGCCCCAAGGAAAGCCAGCAGAGGGCTGGGTCTGGTGGCCCAGGGCCCGGGAAGAGCCGCGCCAAGCCCCAAGCCCACACCCGGCCCTACCGCAGAATCCCTGAGGTGGGAAGGTTGGGGTGTGGAGGTGCCCCTGAATGAGGGGAGAAGGGCATGGAGGCCCCTGTGCCTCTCATGAGCCACCCAAGAAGCAGACAGCAGGGATCCCATTGACAGGATGAGCAAACTGAGGCTCAGAGGGACTGATGTTGACCGAAGACTGGGTCCATCCCTGCTGAAGAGGGCACCTGTTTCCTTCGCTACCCAGAGCTGAAGTTCCAAGCAAGCACCCAGGCTTGGGGGGGGAGGGCTCCTCCTGTGTCACTGATCCTGCACTCCGTTCTGGCCCTCAAAAGAGCTGTCCCACCTGTCCTCTCTTCCTGAGTGTCCTCTGCAGCTGCCTGTCCCAGAGTACCTCCTAAGGGGACAACGCCATTTGTGACACAGGGGCTGCCCACCTCAACACACCTGTCACAGTTCCACTTCCACCAGCAATCACACTTCCACACAGGGCAGGGCATCGTCCTATCTTTTGGAGACACAGCTCAGCCCCAACAGCTGCAGACTAGGACTCTGGTCCCCACATAAGAACAGACCCTGGGCCTCATCCCAGAGACAGAGGCAGGAACCCAGCTGAACGACAAGGTGAGAACCTCGCCCTGCAGACACTGTAGTGAAGGACAGGACCTAGGCCCGGCGGGGATTAGCGAGGCCAGTGTGGGGGCCAGTGCTGAGGTGCAGACACAACACACAGCCAACCCAGAGCTGACGGCTGGGCTACAGCAGGAGCTGCCCCTCCTGGACATGCCTGTCTCTGTGTGCAGGGCTGGAGCGAAGTCTGTGGCTAGAGGACTCTGTCACAAGGTTCGTTATGCTCCCTGGCAGGGGACAAGGAGATGGAGGGTGCCAGTTTGTGACACAGGGCTGGGCCACGCCATTGCAGTAGGGCAGAAGCAATTACTGCTGCCCTGGAAGCACACATCCCTGGACAGACCAGGGTGGTTACGTGGCTGTGGGTGTGCGGGCCACAGGCATCCTTAGTCCCATGCTCCCTGAGAGTCAGCTACAGCTTGAAACCTGCATGTGGCCAAGGAGATTTTAAGAGGGCTCTTTTATATGACACTAGCAGTTTCCTCCTGCTTTTTCTCTCCCAAATTGATATTGATAAATAGTATTTTAAGACAGTGCCTGCTTTAATTTAAAGTCCTGTTACCTTAAATAATTACGGAGACTAAGGCAGCAGCCCCTTGCTGTTCTTGTCATTGCCAGGCCTGCTGAATCAGTGTCCGCATTTTCCTGCAGGATGGGGATGGAGCCCGGCTTAAGGGACCTGCCAGGTCCTCCTCTCACTGACAGTCACTGCCACAGTGTCACACATAGGCTGTGAGAGGGTGCAGCAGGACCCACAGCACGTGGGCTGAAAAATCCACAGGAAAGGTTTAAAGTACTACATTTCTATAGCAATCATGTGGTGTTCCCTTAAAAGAAAAAAGATTGTAAAGGACACCATAGCTGTTGTGTTTGTTCAAACTGAGATGGCGCCCCTGCCTGAGGTATCCAGGAGAGGGAGGCCCCTACCCCTCCTCCCGCAGACCCAGTGGGAAGACACATTTGCTACTTTCCAGAGTCTGCCACTACCCACACGCTAGCTGCCTATGCCAACGGACTCCAAACTGAAGAAACCATTTAATTTCATCAAGAGTTTGTTCCAAGACATGGCACCTTCCCACAGACAAGGGTGTCTCTGTGGGTGGAGCCAGGAGGTATCTGTAGGACTGTCACCCCTCCTGAGGCAGGGGTACTCCTCATCCTCTAGTAAATAGTGCCCAGCACTTTTTCCTTCCAGGAGGAGGGTTGATTTTCAAAGCCTCATTTATGCTTATTGCTCAAACACCACCAGAAAAAAACATCCATTTTCCTACTGAGCTAGGATGAACCCTTACCTTCAGATTTATGTAACAGAATATTTATTTTACACTGGAAGTTGCTGTTCATAGTACAGACACTTGACATGACTCTCAAGCCAAGGGCAAGCAAACCATTGCCTAACTCAGCCAAGAGGTCCCGGCAGCGAGGGCCGGTAGTGACAGCACAGGCTGCCGGCTGCGGTACTGATCCCAGCACTGATGGCGAGTGCTGTGCTGGTGCTGATGCAGCACAGGTGACCAGCAGTGATGCCCAGTGGGGACAGTGACCACAGCAATGACCAGCAGTGATGGCCAGCGCTGACAGTCAGTACTGATGACTAGCAGCGACCACCACAGTGACAACAAGCAATGACAACGCACAGTAACAATGACCATGGTGGTAGCCAGTAGTGATGGCAATCAGCACTGATGACCGACACTGAGGACCAACAGTGACAACCAAAGAGTGGTGTACAGTTGTGAAGATCCACAGTGGTACCCAACAGTGGTGACCAAGAGGGATGACCTGTGGTGATGCCAAGAGCGCCACCAGCAGTGATGACCAGCAGCGATGTCCAGTGTTGGTGACCCACAGCAATAACCAATGGCAATGCCACCGATGACCCCAAACAGTGGTGAGAACAGTGGTAATCAAGAGGCTTGACCAGTGGTGATGACCAACATGATGACCAACAGGTAACCAGTGGTGATGACCAACAGCAAAGACCAACAGTGATGACACCAGTGATTCTGGTGATGAGCAAGAGTGATAACAGGAGGTGTGACCAGTGGTAATGACCAATGTGATGACCAACAGTGGTAACCAGTGGTGATTACCAAGAGTAATGACCGGTGGTGATGACCAGTGGTGATGACCACCAATGGTGAACAATGGTGATGACCAACAGTGATGACCCACAGTGATGGCCAATGGTGATGACCAAGCCTGCCCTCCAACAGTGATGACCAACTTGATGACCCACAGTGATGGCCAATGGTGATGACCAAGCCTGCCCTCCAACAGTGATGACCAACTTGATGACCCACGGTGATGGCCAATGGGGATGACCAAGCCTGCCCTCCAACAGTGATGACCAACTTGATGACCCACAGTGATAGCCAACGGGGATGACCAAGCCTGCCCTCCAACAGTGATGACCAACTTGATGACCCACGGTGATGGCCAATGGTGATGACCAATGATGATGGTCAATGGTGAGGAGCCACGGTGATGACCAACAGTCATGTTCTGAGGATGCCAGACCCCCCAAATCGTCCCAAGGATCTCATAATAGCTCCACATGGCAGTGAGGACCTTGACGCTGAGAAGCCCAGGAACACATCTAGGTTACCCTGGATTGAACCACCATGTCCTGTGAATGCCTCTGCTCTGTGCTGGAGGTTGTAACAGTGGCTCAAGGCCAAGGAGACCATTGCAGTGGTGATGACGGACAAGGCTCGGACCACCTCGTACTGTGGAGAGTAACTTCCTCCGAGAAAGAAATGATGGTTTTGCTTGAAAGCAATTTAATTCCCAGCTGAAAGAAAGTATTTTCTCAGAAGCAATGTTGGGAGCTGGTGAGAGTCCCTGAAAAATAGAAGCCAATTTGGATCTGCTTTTACTCCAGGATGTGAGATGAGTCACATCAGTGAATTAATGAGGATGTGGGGACGAGGTGTGCGACGTGTGTATGGGAGGTGTCTGCAAGAAGAGCGTATCCTCTGGACACAAAGGAGGCAAAGGGAGGGAGGAGGGGACGGCACTCAGAAGGTCACAGTGACCACCTGAAAGTCCTGTGCTTAATTTTCTGCAGTGTACAATGCGGGGTACTTACATTTTTCTGTGGATGGGAGATTTATGGAATTTTTCTCTCTACTTTTTAAAATAATGAGTGTGCATTAAGTATGTACTTTTAAAATTTACCTTTAAATTGTGCCAGTTATTCAGTTAATGTGGTTGCAGCTTGGAAGTGAAAATGTTCTCAGTAAATTAAATCATAAAATCTACAGATGAGTCAAAATGGGTATAAAAATAGATACATTCAAGGTCCCCTACAGAGACAGAAGCAGACGGTAGGCAGCAGGGCCAGAGCATCCCCCTGCTGGCCCTGAGGGGCTGGGGTGTGGTGGGGAGAAGATGGCCCTGCTCCCCAGACAGACATTAGCTTCCCCCAAAGGACAACCACCAAGAGACAAGGGGCTGCCTCAAGAGGCAGAGAAAACTTTGGTGCGCGAATGTGCATCTGCGTGGTACCCTTTTCATCTGGAGCTAATAGGCTGGAACTGCACTGAGGCCACTGGGGAACTCAGCAGCTTCCCCATGGTATTGCACGGTGAGGACCACTGGCCACCTGGGCGGTCCCTCCCTCCAGGGGACTCCCACGCGCTCCCTGGGCTGTAAGTCGCAAACAGGAGTCATTGTCAGCAGCCCACTTTGCTCTTAGCTTTGACCTTGTTCAGATGAATGTAGCATAACGGTGTCGAGATTCATCCAGGAGCCTGGGCAGTGCAGCAGTATTCTTTCTCTCTGTCTCTCTATCTCTCCAGAGGCAGGGAGCTGGTTCCTTCCTCCAGGATCCACCAACCTGGTCCTTTCACCATCCCCTCCAACAGTTTGGGGAACTGAGCCCCAAGCTCTGCTCTCCCTAGTCTCCCTGCCCTCATTCATATCTCGAGCCCTCGAGTGCTATGTTTCTGAGACTCAAAGCCCACACGCACCTTTTGGAAAACATGCTTTTCCTCAGTGGGACACATGGAAGCAGGAGATGCTAAACAATCTGGGGGACAGTGGGATGATGCCCGTTGGTGGTGACTGAAACCCTAGGCGCTAGCACTTGGGCAGTGACAAGGCATGAGGAAGAAGCAGCAGCCTCAGAGCCAGGGACAGGAGCACAGACTGGGCACCACCCACTGACCAGGGGGCACAGGACGGCAGCACACACCCTTCCGTGCCTGTGGCAGACAGATATCTCCATATTTCCTGGGCCAGCCAGATCTGTCACCTGCCGGTCCATGCCGCACCAGCCAACACCCAGGTTGCTTCTTGCTCACCTGGAAGTTTCTGCAGCACGGGATCCTGGGTCCCCAAGGCCAACATGCATGGCCTGTGATAAGGTGTCTTCCCTGGTCCCGGAGTCGACACACACAGGATAAGATGAGCGCACTGGGCAGCTCAGGCACACTCTGCCCTGTCTTGCTTGGCTCTCTGCCCCCTGCGGGCTGCCTCTGCCCAGCTCCCCTGCCCAGCTCCACCAGGCTGGAGTCGCTGAGGCTGCCCCACCCCTGACCATCACCTCAGCCCTGGTCTTCTGTTTCCAGGCTCCCCTCACCAGTGCCGACAGGGCCAGGAGCCACGCGTGTTGCACAGGGCACACGCTGTCTGCTTCTGCCCCGTGCCTCTTCACACGTGTGCCAACCCGTGGAGTGTCTTTACTGGGACTCTTAAACACACAGCACTGCAAACAAATGCAGCCACTTCCCTGGCAGTGTCCGAGCCATCAACAGGGGTGCACCAGGCTCATTGATGGGAGTGTGGCATTCAGCAGGATCCCTGTGGCCTGGGGCACTGTGGGTCACGGGACAAAGAACACAAAGGCGTTGGTGACAACAGTGTCCTCTGACAAAGGAAATGGGAATTCTAGGCTCTATGTCTTCACATTCACAGGATTTAAGAAGGAAAACATTCCCAGGTATTACGGTTTGTGTCTAGGTGTCCCCCCAAGCCTCATGTAGTCATGGGGAGGTTCCTAGAGTTTGTAATTAATTCATGACCCAGTGCTGGGATGATGGGTGTCCCCCACCCTGGGCGAGCAGCCTGCGTGCAACATAAGGAGCGGAAAGAGGCTTGCTAGCCACTGCCGCTCCGCCACTGCCGCTCCGCCACTGCCGCTCCGCCACTGCCGCTCCGCCACTGCCACTCTTGCCACTGCCACACTTGCCACTCTTGCTGTTTTCTGCTGCCATGAGCTGCTGCCTCTGCTCTGTGCCACTGCCTTGGAGCCACTGGGTACAGACTGAAACCTCCACTAAGTGCGAGCTAAATAAACCTTTCATCCTTAATTCTGGGCATCGAACATTTTGTCTCAGCAATGAGAAAAAAGTAACTGAGACACCAGGGATCAGAAAAGCGCTTTCTTATGGTAAGGTGGGCAAGGCCACCGACCAAGGAGGACATGACTGTAAGTGGCTGGGTCTCTGACCTCACACTGCCACGGAGAGTTAGCTGCGTTCACATCTGAGGCAGCTCAAGGCCACTGACAGTAAGAGCCCATCCAAAAGCATGGGGCTTTCTGCCCAGTAAATAGGCCACAAGATAAATGCTGTGGCGAGACTGAGCCAAATGAGCCCAAGGCCAAGCACAAAGAGATGTGTGGCGGTAGGACCCTGAGCCACGTGTCTGCAGGCTGTACAGAAACACAGAGGAAGGTGACTTGTCTCTGCCCGGTAACATGGACGCATCCTGATTCCAGTCTCCTGCTCACTGACGCTTTCCTGTTCTCAATAAACAAATAAATAAATAAATACCTCGTGAACTCGGTTAAGTCATGCTCAGTTCTTCCGTTAGGTTCCATAGTTCGGCTGTTGATCTCTGTGCTAAAACACATAAGTACATGCAAAGCTGTCCACGCCCAGTGTGTGGTGTACCCATATAGTCCAAGCACTTCGGGAGCTTGAGGCCAGAGGGTCCAGCCCCAGGCTGAACCTGTGCAGCATAGCAGCTTAGGAAGACCCCACTGCAAACAAGAGTCTAGAAAAGGGCTACAGGTGTCGCTCAGTGCAAATCCCCCAAGTTCAGCTTCTAATACTGGGGGCAAAACACTATGCAAAGATCTCATGTATGCTTTTTAATTTGTTAATGAAAACAAATTATCCAAAGGTATGAGTAGTTGGGGACCTGGTTCCTGCTCTGAGAAAGCCCCCCATGGCAGAGCCCACAGCTGAAAGACAAACGGATGATGCAGAAAAGACCTCCATCCGGGTGGCAGCCGGGCTGGCTTTGCGCTAAGCACCGCTTTCAAGAATGCAAAGCAGGCTGTCAGCCCCAAAGTAATGAAGGCAATTGGAGAATCCTGGTTCACAAATTGCAGTCTAATTGTCACCACCAGCGAAGGGCTCGTTAATGTGCCCTTTATCCTTTGAAGAATGTGGAGGAGAGAGCCGACTGGGGGAAAAGTAGAAAACCAAACAAGGGGCTGCAAATATTTTGCATTCCCCAGTGCTGCTGTCTCCCGAGTGGACAAAGCCCTGGAAATCACTTCTGTGCAATCCTGGAAAGGCGCAGCTGCCTGCCGGACGGCAAGGGCTCTGGGGCCCTGGCGCAGACAGCCTCCCCGCCATTCATGGGGCTGAAACTCACCTGAGGGAGCAGCCAGAGGCACCATGGCGCAGACACTGAAGAGAGAAGGGGCTGAGATCTGGGTAGAGAGCCGGGCGAGCGTGGCACCTGGCCTCCGGAGCGTCTAAAAGGAGGCCGACGGCACACTGCCTCTTGAGGTCTAGCTGCCCGGCATCGTTCATAACCCCAGGCATGCAGCAGACACCACCCAGCCTGTGTCCGTCCTCCATGCTCCCTGCACAGAGTCCTTGTGGCCTGCCACCACCTGGGAGCAGAGAAGGGGCCTTTGCTTGTCCAAGCCCAAGCACGATGACCCTTCCTGCCTGGTTAGAGCACTGTGCACCACCGCTCCCCTGGGCCCAAGCAGGGAGAGTGGAGAAGCACGTGCAGTGGGTGCTGCACGCCCAGACCTTCCATACACAGTAGCAAGGAGCGTGGCACTTTCTAATCAGTGTGACAAGGGATAAGGCAGAAGTTCCAGGGATGGATCCTGGTGCACTCAGGAGTGAGATTCGAATCAAGGCTGCAGTTAAACCTTCTGCATCTACCACCACTGAGCACCCGTCCTCTTAGAACTGGGCGAAAGAGCTAAGCACAGCCTGGCGAGCTTTCCACGTCTGCACAGTTCCTGAGTGGAAGGCCGCTTTAGCTTTACACACACTCTTCAGTTAGAAGCATACGTGCTGTGTGTATGCATTTATGTAACATTAGGTACATGGACTAGTGATCAGTAGCACGGGGCCTGATCCTATACCTCTCTAGGACCTGTGTACCGAGGGACAGATGGCTGAGTATTTGTCCTAGTACCCACAATGACCTATGATCATCCTAGGGGACAGGGGACAGGTGAACTGGCATATGGGGCATTGCTTCAGGTGTTTCCCCAAGGGGTGGCCAGGGCTCCTTGCGGGGAACTGGGGACACACCACTCAGGATGGGCATGACTAGGAGCCCAGAGCAGGAAGAACCAGGGCCGGTTCTCTGCCACCTGTCCCTGACTACAGCTGGGACATGGGGCAAACTTCCTCCTGCCTCCGGATCCATCTGCCTGCTCCTGCCTGCCGGGAGCTTTGTTCTCCCCAAGCCGAGATGACCAGCATGGCAGCCCTTGTGCACATCCAAAGCCAAATGTTCTGACTGACTCAATGGCAAGATTCAAGCCAGGCACCAGCTAACAGTGGGGTGCTGGGTAAAGCACAAGCTCTCCCGGAGAAGTGTGCCCCATGCCATGTTTGGGACATACTTCTAAAACCCATATCTGCTGTTTATCCAGAATTCACACTCAGCCGGCAGCCTTGGATTTCTCCTTGCTAAGTCTGGCAAACTTACCTGGGCCAAATCCAGCCTGCTGCCTGTTTTTGTAAATAAAGTTTTATTGGCATGGGGCCATACGCATTCATTTACATATCATGTGAAACTGTTTTCACACCAGGACAGCAGAGCTGTGCGGCTGCTACAGAGACCGTCTGGCCTGCAGAGCCTAAAATATTTACTATCTGGCCCCTTGAAAAAATAGTTTCTGGTGGCTGATTCAAGTGATGTGTGTCACAGACAGAACCTGCCTGCTTCCTGGCTCTCGGACGGCAGCACAGCACCTGCCCGGCCTGCCTGCTGGTGACAGAATGAGCTTCTCTCTGGCCACAAATGCTTGGCATTCCATTGGCACAGTGCTAGCTGCCCTCGCAGTTTCTGCCACTGCTTGCATTGTCTGTGAGGGACGCAGCCCCAACGGTCCACTTGCTGACCAGTCCGAGGCCACTGGAGCCCTGGCCCTGCTACGGTTCATAGGCTGGGCCTTGAGCCCCACCGCCCTGCTCTGGGAGCTGGGTACAGGACGCCACACTCTGGACGGCTCTCTCTTGTTGGCAGCACAGAGCCCCAGAGAAGGCTTAGCAAGCAGGTCCCAGCCAGGGCTAGCCAGCCAGCAGCCCTGTGCAGTCCAGCTAGTCATTCTGCAGAGGCAGAAGCTGAGGCCTCCAGTTTCCTGGACACGGGGATGGGGCTGGATCTCTGGAGCTGCGCAGCGGGCACTCAGAGGCCCAGACTCCTGGGGTTCCGCCTGCTCTTGGCACTCTGCTGAGTGCATTCTGGGGCCCTAACGGGGTGGCTGCCTCTGCCTGCGCAGAAGGCCTAGGGTAACCCCATCTCCTGGTCCAAGGGGGAGCAGGAAACTCCGCAGGTGCAGAGGCGCCGGCAGCCACCTCCTGTATACTGAGGCTGGCTGAGGGTGAGGAGGGAGCACGAGGAGACTCCCAAAAGGGCTGCATGAAGACAGGGATGCTGCCAGCTGCCAGGCCTGGGCCAGCAGGGCAGCCCCTGCACACGTCCGTGCGGCACGGCTGGGTGAACCAGAGCAGGAAGGGGTGGGTGTGCAGGAAGGGGTGGGCGGGTGGGCACCAGGGCCAGTGCACTCATCCGGTGATGGAGCCCCAGGGCCAGTCTGTGCCTCTCCAGCTGCTGCCCTGGGCCCCCAAGGGCCTCCGTCTCGTTGCTGCCACAATGGGGAAAATGACAGTGCAGAAATCCCAGGAGCCTGTGGAGCAGCAGTGCCTCGGTGACCTCTGCTTGGAACTCCGGGGCTCCCTTTTCCTCCCCATGGCAGTCCCAGGTTGATCCCAGGCCAGGGCTGGCCCAGGGCTGGAAATTCAGGCCCTACGGACACTGCCCAGACTGCAGATGACAACCCTCCTAACGGCGGGTCGTGGCCTCTGGAAATGCCTCTGTGGTCAGGTGGCCTTCCCAGGCGCTCTGTAAGGGCAAGGCTGCTGAATGGACCAGTGTCGCTCCAGCCACGCGGCTATTTCACACTCAGGCGAGGAGGTTTGCGTGACCCGCAGGGGCCACTGAGCTGCCTTGGAGCTGAGGTGCTATGTTTGCTGCCTGCTTGGGTGGCCCCAGAATGAAGCAGGCTGTGAGGCTTGGCTCTGTCTCAAGCCTTTTTGTGGCTCCGGGGTGACACATTCCTGCAATTTCCTTTTTTCTAGGTGAGGTGACAAAAGATTCAGAGTGGGAATCAAGGCCCGCGCAGGGTGCCCGAGACCGCCCTTCCCCTCTGGCTGTGTGTCCCCAGGATGGCGCCTGGTTAGCAGGGTCCCTGGTGCTTCGTGGAGTGGCGCCCATGTGGTTCCTCCCTCGCTGATACCCAGTGAGCTCCCCGGCCACCACCAACCCTGTACACCAGCGGCACTGGCACTTGTCCCCACGGAGGGCTGCAGTGGCCACACACAGTGGGGGTGAGTGTGGTGGCTGCATGGGCCACACTGAGTGAGAGGTGGGAGGACCTGACCCACATTCTGCACTTTGGGGAGCAGGTAGCTTCAGGGAATCAAAGAAACAAGGCTGGAGCCATCTCCACTGGGAGAGTGGGCAGGGCGACCCTCCGAGAGAAGACGGGTGAGGGAAGAGCCGGCAACCCCAGTCAGCCCAGAGCTCCCCTTCCAGTGTCTTCTGAAAGGAGATACAGAAGCGACGCTGCCGTGCTCCGCGCTGCTCGCGTTCAGGGAAGTGTGGAAGTAGCCCGGACGTCCGTCCACAGGTGCTGAGACGCGTGGCAGGGACACACTCCGGAGCACGACTCTGCAGTGGAGGACGACAGGTCGTCTGTAGGAGACGTTGGGTGAAGAGAGCAGACGCCCGGCTTAAACACTGTGTGGATTCTCAGATGAGGAACCCAGCATGTAAACAATATAAAAGTAAGAGACAGACAAAGGTGACAGGGAGGCAGAGCTTTTGTAAATGGGAAGAGCTCAAGAGATGGAAGAGGGGGAGAAGGCTGGGGAAGGGATCAGGAAGAAGTAAGGCCTGCTAAGTGCCCTCTCCTGCCCTCTAAGGCAAGTGTACACATTACGAGCCACACACGTGGCCTGATGCAACTGTGACAAGAAAGAAGCCCTCCCAGGCCCTGCATCCTGACCTGCCGAGTGCTCTGCTGTGAGGGGTCTCACCAGTTGTCTTGCAAGGGCCGGGCAAGCTGGTGGCAGCAGCAGGGGGCTCAAGCCCACATTCCATGAAGGACTCGGGGCCCAGTGCTCACCTCAACTCACACCACTTTCTGGACACTGAGGAACCAGGCTGCTCGGGGCCCAGCCGCTCTGCCTTCCCACACCCCAGAGCTCAGGGCTGCAGCTGCCACTGTCCCCGGGAGCTCCAGGTCCTTGGGCCTTTCGAGTTCCTTGGACCTGGGCTGAGAGGGACATCTGCCCCACCAGCACCACTGTGACTTGGGCAGAGCAGCTTGTGACAGGGCCGGCTCTGACACAGTCATACGCTCGAAAGCAGCCTCCAAGACTCGGGCTTGGGGGAGCTGCAGTCCTGGCACCTTCCACCAAACCCTGACGATGCGCTGAGCAACCTAGTAGGTGGCAGGGTGCGGACTTGCACTGAAGTACTTTAAGTGCTGGTACTTTTGCTGACTTTGTTAAATGTGTGCTATGCCTGTGTGATAAAAATTACTGAGAGAATAAACGTGTTTTACGCAATAGTGAAAACCGGGAGTGATCATCACTGTGGCGCTGGTTTGCACCCAAATTTGATTGTCTTCTCCCCTTGGCAGTCCCGCACCGGGGGAGATTTCCTTGGCCTACTGCACAAAGAGCAAATCTTCCCCGTTCAGCCTTGAGCCCAAGGGAGCAAAGATGTGCAAGAACAGCCGACGGAAGTGGGGGCAGGGGTAGGCTGGTGGCAGAGTCGGGGCTGCGTCTAGGGATCTGGGAGCAGCAGGTTATTTCCCCCAGGCTCATGGGCATCACGCGGGCCCTGCTAGGAGCCCAGGCTGGGCGGCCACAGCTCCCGGGCTCACCTAGGGAGGCCTAAGTTCCTTCCAGCATGTCCAGAAGTTACAGGAAGAAATGCTCTGTACCAGAGCTGTCGGATAAAGTGCAGGCTGCCCAAGCAACTTCCTGCCTCAGGTACTCAGATAAAACGCTAGTGGGTCCCAAATACTGCCTGGGGCTCACTTATGAAAAAGCCTCAGTGCTGTATTTCCATTTGCCAAGTCTAGCCCCTTGCCCCCCACCCTCAGAGCCTGCAGAAATGCTAACATTTGGTTCAGAACCCGGGAGCCTCCTTCCAGACTGAGAGGAGAAGCCGAGCACCACAGTGAGCTCCATGGGGGGAGAACATTCGGAAGGCGAGAAATTTTGATTTGAAACTTCTGTTTAGCATTTACACATATGTCTGTGTTTAGAAGTACTAAGAAAACCCTAAAGTGTAAATATCTTTATTTAAATTACTCAAGTCTTAGACACTGAGGAAAAGCAATTATCTAAAAGTAGAAACAAAATGGGTTTTGGGAAACAGAAAATAGTATTCACTTTAGAGACTCAGAAGTAGATGTGGAGTTTAACTCTCATGTCCGCCGTCAGACTGTGTCCCCACCCTGAGGGAAGGCCTGGGTCATCCACCCAGCACAGCTCAGCTGCTGGACCAGCCTCTCCCTCTGGCTCGGTCCTACCCACAGGACCCTTAGGCTCTGCAGTCTAGGTGCTGGACAGACCCCACACACCTCCCTTGCACTCCCCCGGATACATCCTGCTCTGAATTGATCGCCCAAGTCTTCCATCCAACCCAAGCCCCATTCCTCCCCCAAAATATGCCCTGAAGACTAGGACCTTGTGAGTTGCTGACTGAGCCAGCTTCTCGCCCACCTCTGTGCTTCCAGTCAGCCCAGGCTGTCCCTCTTAAGCGGCTGCCACTGTGACCTGTGCCCAAATACACCATGATAAGAGAGATGGCTCAGTACAATAAATACTTGCCTGGCAAGTTCAAGGGCCTGAGTTCAATCCCCAGTTCCACCAAATACATCATGATGGTGTTTTAAGGCCTCGGTGAGCCCTGGACACACACGTGTGTCTCTCCTGGGTCCACCCAGCCACAGTCTTCAGTGCCCTGTGGCCATGGGATGCTGGCTCGTGTCCCTTTCTCCTGGACAGCAAGCTCCTTCAGGACGGAACCAAGAAGTCCACACTGTGACTCTAGCACCGGATTTCTATGCTCAATGACAGTGGAGGCTGCGTGTGTGTGTGTGTGTGTGTGTGTGTGTGTGTGTATGTAATACAGTGGGCTGGCTGAACCCACACCTCCAGGACCTGAGTTCTGGGAGAGTCTTTGGCCTTCAGGGAGCAAAGCTGTCCAGTCCAGGGGCAGAGGGCATGGGGCTCCCACCACAATCTTGTGCGCTTGCCCCGGAGGAAGCAGCAGCCAGAGCGTGGGGACACAGAGGCAGTGCTGAAGGCTGTTCAGAAGTGGCGGCCATGGCTCGAGCCACTGGCTTTTTCAAGGACTTACTCTGCAGTGCTAGACCACAAGGCCAAGCCACACACTCATGGCTGCACACGTCCACAGGACATGGGGGCAGACAAGAGCAAGCCGGCCAGGTTCCCCCAGAAGAGGGTGGCATTTTAGCGAGGTTTGCCCACAGAGCACACAGCAGAAAGGGCCCTGTGGCATTCCAGTGTCAGCTGCCCAGGCGCCACATGAGGCCACCAATGCTGGGGATACCCCGGGAGCTCTGGGCCAAGCTGTCCTCGTGTGTGGGACAGTCCAGGGCGGATGCAGACATCAGACAGAAGAGACTGTGTGCATTTGTATTTACCTTCTCACAGAATTTTACAGCTATTCTATTTTTTAAATGGCCTCCTATTTTAGAATGATTATAGAGTTACAGAAAAAGTCACACAGGTAGCCCAGAGCCACCCTCGCCTGGCACCCGTAGGCTTCCTCGCCACGCGGGTGGAGCGCTATGCCCAGGGACAGTTCCAGATGCCGCATGCTCCCTGGGGATGTCCCCAGAAGTGGTCAAGGACAGCACAGCCATCCAGCCTTCCAAAACCTACAGAGAGATAGAGACCCTCCTGCCCAAACCCACATCCTCGGGGGATCTGCGTGGGTGGCCAGCCACTAATTAATTACCTGGCTCAATCATTCATTAAGATCCAAGACTCACTCACTAATCACCGTGACCTTAGGTCGCCAGAAAGCTGCTCTCCCTGCAGGGGCAGCGACTCCCAGAGAGCGCGTCTGGCTTCCGCATCCTGGTCAGCAGTCAGCACACGCTCGCAACACTTCTGATCCAGGCAGAAGAGCTCTAGAAAGCAGCAGAGAATCTGCTTTGTAACAGAGCCAGGTCTGGGCCATGGGTTTTCTCACTGTCGCTCTGGCAATGATGAAGAGAAAATGAAGAGAGGGCAGGGGCACTGAGCAGCACAGACACAGCTCCCGGACCACTGCCCGCCTCCTAGGGAAGGGGGTGAGGCCAAGAGCAAGGGAAGACACAGGACAGCCCTCAGTCTCTCAGGCCCAGTGGCCAAGAAGGCGAGGTGAAGTTTGAGACCAAAGAAACAAAAATATAAATTTAAATAGGATTCTTTGTCTTATAAAAACAAGACACAAAGACTGTTCTCACACAAAGGGCTCTTCTCAGCCATAACCAGCTATGTGGACAAGAGACCTCGCTCTGACCGCATCAGCAGGGGGGCTGGTGCCCATCACGAGCCACTGGGGCGTGGCTCCTGCTCCCACCCCGGGGAGCTGCCCGGCTCATAAGAGGTGGGTCTGTAGATGAGCTCAGTCAGAAAGCTCTTGTGTGAGACCTGGGATTCAGCCTCTGACACCTCCAGAGAAACAAAACCAGACAAATACGGAAGGGAGGGTGCCGGCTGCACAGAAGTGTTTTGGTTAAGGCTGTCTCCGAACAAGCGCGGAGAAAGCATGGAGCCAGCGAGCTCAGAACGAGGCGCTAGCCGTCGTGCTTATAGGTGGGGTGCAGCGCTGCCTGGGAAACCTCGTGCGGCCGCGGGGAGGCACCACGCTGACCTCCCAGCAAGCTGGCCATGGGGCCGCTGACAGGCAGAGCTCAGACCCAGGAGGAGTGAGGTGGGAGCCCAGACTCCCAGCCTGCGGTTGGCTGCGCTATGAATCCTGAGCTTTTATTTGCTAGAGACTTTCAGAGATGTCCGACCTTACCCTAAGCACCATCCCAACAGCACAGTGCGAGCGCCGCAAGGGGCCCCCGCATAAGTACTGCACATAGAGTACACCACATAACCCCCACAGAAAGTGCTCCACATGTCCTGTGACAGAAACTCACCTTCGAATTCTTTCTTCCTGAAAAAAACCATAAACATCGAGAACACTACCAGTGCAGAGAACAAATTCACGTTGTTATTACTTAAATAACGTTATACTATAAATTAATACCTAGGCATAAATCACTAATACAGCATATCAGGGTGTATCAGGATCGCACATTAATATATCCTAGTAATGTATGTGTGGTGCTGGGCCAGCAGACCTGATCATAGTACTAAGTGAAAGTGCCTTGAACAGGCAGAGGTTAAGCATCACACTGATATTAATGAGCTAACTACGAGAGCAAACCGCTAGGCGTACGGATGCCAGATTCGACTCCCACAGCGCTCCTGAAGCCGACGCCCTGGTGGTGGGCTAGTTGTAAGGGTCCAAGACAAACCGAGTGTATTTCTGAAGGATGAATAATCGTGTCAAAGATAAAAATGTGCTTTTTTTTTTTTTTTTTTGCAGAACTGGGGATTGAACTCAGGCCTTTGCACTTGCCAGGGAAGTGCTTATTCCACTGAGCCATCTCCCCGGCCCCTAAAACTGTGCTTTGAGCGAAGTGTTTCCTGCAGAAGGAACAGCACGCACAAAGGTCCCGATGTGTGGGCGATGCATGCCCTGAATGGACAGATCTAGGGCACGGTGTGGACAAGAGAAGCATGGGGAGCCACAGCGCCAGCAGAGGTGGGCGTCGGCTGCACCAGCCTCAAAGGCCACAGGCCGCAGGGAGAGGCTGATCTTACATAAAGGCCATGGGAGTGGGTGGAGGGGTCCTAAGGGAGGGGAAGCGTGGCTTGAGTCTTGGCCTGGAGGGGCTCTCTGCAGTGGGGGAGCTGACAGGCTCTCCTGGACTCACACTTGTGAAGGGTGACAGTAGCCAAGGCACTGGGGGGGATGGGCACAAATGCAGGTCCCCAAGTTAACTTGGGTCCCCAAGTGAGCTGAGACTTCCAGGCATGTTCCAGCTGAGCAAGCACAGGTGAGCGGACGGGGCGTGAGGGTGCATTCTGTTCTGGCCTTGCCAGCCAGAGGGCCAAGTCCTCAGCAGCCACGCGGAGCTGGGCCCACAAATGCCAACCCCGAGGGCAGCAGTGCCTGCACTGGCATCCTGGATGAGGCTGGGGTGGAGGGAGGGGACTCAGCATGAAGCTGGGGCAAACTCAGGGCCACTCAGTGTCCACCCCCAAAACCTGGGCTCTCTAAGATGCCTAAGCCTGGAGCTCACAGGGGTCACCAAGGGCAAACCTCTGTCCTCTCAACGATCACCAAGACAGGATTCTCCTTTTCTTCACGCCTTCCTTCCCATGTACACAGTGGGGTGTTGCACGAACTCCACGCTGGGTGATCCTACTGGGAGATGAGATGCAGAGGAGAGGCGGCCTGGAGGCCCACTCTCAGGTAGTAACAGTAAGGAGAGTGGCATAAGCTTGAACTGAGGCCCAGGACCTTTCCAACAGGTGCTCGGCAAGCACAGGAGAACCTATCTGAGATGGTCTACGAAGCCTCTGCAAGCACAGTCAGGGCTGAGGCCCACCTGTCACCCGCACTACGGAGGTGCTCCGCTCTGCCCAGAGCTTCCAGGGCCATGGGGCTCCCTGCATGGGACAGGCCAGGAACACTTCTCTGGGCTGCGGGAGCTTTGGTCCAGGCAAGAGCAGGACAAGCCCTGGGACCACTTTCCCCCTGTTGCCGCTCCAGGGTGGGAGCTCTAGCTCATGTGGGGTGTGTCGGGCCTAGGCCCTCTCTGCAGCATGCTTCCCCTGCAGAGGCTTCAGGCCACACAAGGCACCATCCTGCTCCATGCCCTGTTTGTAAACAAATTGTCACTTAAGAGAAACAGGCCACAGGGCCCCTTCTGAGGAGGTGGGGAGGATTACCCAGGGTATAGAGCCAGGCTTTGAGCACAAAGAGCTCTGTCCTCTCAAGGAAAAGGACTTATGTGGAACAGAGGGAGAGGAAGTTCAAGCCTAAGGGTGCTACCCCAAACAAAGACTATTTTAGCGGTGAGAAATTCAGAGGCAGCTGGGGGCTCTGAGCTGAGCTGTAGACCAGCCAGCAGACTGCCAGAGGGAACCGGGAAGAGACATGAAGAAGAACCTTTCTGGGATCAGTAGGAGGCTCAAGCAGCAGCCCTGCAAAGAGGCATGAATGTAATCGAAGCTGGCTGTGGAGCAGCCTGTGCCCAGGGGCGCTGTCAGAAACAGTGGAGCTCGGAACCACAATTCTCTGAGGCTAACGTCTGATGGTGACACCAATGGAGGAAGACAACAGAGAGAGAGGGGAAGGGACAGTCGCAGACAGCCCTACTAACCCACTGCCACTGCAAGGTGGCTCTGCCGCCTGAGGCACCCTCCCAGGAGTGACATCACAGGCTTCATGCTGGGAAGAAGGCGGATTTGAGTGAGATATTCCAGCCAGGTCGCTAAACAGATAAACAAGCAAACAGCCATAGGCCCTGGGGAGACAGGGATGAGGGCCCAGAATTGAGAGAATGTCCAGTTTTCAACAAAAAATGAGGCATACAAGGGAAAGTGTGACCCAAATACAGGAAAAGATGCAAGCAACAGAAATCGCCTCCTAACAGGCCAGGATGTCAGATGGAACAAAGACTTCAAAACTGCGGTGCTCCGTGTGTCCAGAGGCTGAGGGAAGCCGTGCTTCTGCAGGCAGAGGAAGGGAGGACGTGAGCGACTCTGGCAATAGGGAGCGCCAGCAAACAAAGGACATGATTTTAAAATCAAGCGAAAGTTCTCAGTCTAAGAAACTGCGCAAATAAAAAACACACTACTGAATTGAGAGTAGATTTAGCTGGCAGAAGAACCAAAAGACGTGCAGATAGATAGATCTGTAGAAATTAAGCAATCCAAATACAGATTATTCCTGGAGAACCCAATGGTAGCCCTGGAGAGGTGCAGGACCTGCAAGGCGCACCGCCATGTGCCGAGAAGACAGCAGGGCAAGAGAAGGACCGGGACGCACCGGGAGATGTGGGCTGAACGCGGCCCGCGCTGAATTTTAAAACAATAATCTATGCCACTCAAGAAAGCAAACGGGCCTGGGAGATGGCTCAGTGGAGTAAGTGCTTCCCTGGCAAGCACAAGGGCCTGAGTTCAATCCCTGGTTCAGCCAAAAAAGAAAGAAGTCTAAGAAAGCAAACAATGTACAAGGAGAGCACAAGCAGACTCACAAAGAGACATCACAGTAGCAGTGTTGGAAGGCAAAGAGCGGCCTTAAGACACGCGAGGGAGAAAGCAACTCACACGCATCGCGTGCGCGGGAGGACTAACTGCGAACTCCTCATCGGGTCCACTGAGGCCCGCGAGCGCTGGGTGGCCCCGGCCGGGCTGACCACAGAACACCACCCGCAGAGGCTTTACGTTGAGCGAGACTAGACTGAAGGAAAAAGTGGCTAAGCAAGCATTTCCAGATAAACAGAACCGAGGGATCAGTGGCTACCCCCTCCCACCCCCGAGCTCGGGAGAGACGCTACAGGAAGCTCTTCAGAGCAAAGGTGGGTAACCCCACATCATAGTTCACGTCACACGAGAAAACACCGCTGATAAAAAAAAATGTTGATAAAAGAATTAGATATCTCCTCATTTCCTCTACTATTCACTTATAAATGAATATGCAAAGCAGTATATGTATGATGATACTGTCGGACCCGAGCGCTGCACGGCAAGAACAGCGCAAGGGACGCTGGCAGGCTACGCATCGTAGATGATAATCTATATCCATCCGATAGACACCACCATGATGTCACTTACTGATTATTATACATTATTATCATCGTCATAGTTTATTATAATAGAAATTAAGAACAAAAATGACAGAAAAGATCAATGTTATAAAGATTATATTCTGGTTTTTCGGTCTTCTGTTTACAGACTTACGCAGCACACAAGAGGAAAGGGAGACTAGAACCGCGTAAGAGCGAAATCTTGATGCGTCAGTAATTGTTATTATAAATCTGAAATCAATTCCACATCATGATTGTGTTGTAAGCCCCTGTGTAATAAGAGAACAAGTTTTAAGACGCATGGTGAAAGATAATTGCAGAAATCAGAGGGCTACATTAGAAAAAATAATCTCTAAGTGCAAAGGATAGAACGCACGACGGACACTGAACAAGGCAAAGCCCTCAACATGAACCGGACCACATCAGTGCTAGCACTAACTATGAGAAGAGATGCGATCTAAAACTGTGATGGGTGTTTACAGTTTTAAAATATTTCACAGTAAAAGCCACCATCGTAGCCGTCCCTCCGCCCGGGTGCTCCCGCTGCCCCCGACGCACCGATCTGCTGCTCTTAGCACTTCCCACGCAGTTCTCGACATCATCTCTCCTGGCTTCTGTTCTGCTACCGTGGCAGCCTGGATATCTTGAGTTAATTAAAATCTTTCCCTTTGCTGGCTACTTTGAGTTTGGGAAAGGCCCAGGGTACACACAGTGCCAGGTCCGGGGGGGAGGACACGGCGCGCGCGGCTGCAGACCTGCCCTTCCCCCGGATGGCGCTTGGCAGCAGCTCTCCCCAGCATTTTTCATCCCACCTCGTAAAGACACTCAGGAGTGAGGAGCCCCAGAGCTGCCTCTAAAAGCGGCAAGAAAGGCGGGATGCCTGAATGCGAAGGCGCGAGGAGGGCTGCGAGGGAGCGCCGGCAGCTGGCGCATTGCATGGGCTACGCTGCTCACGGGTGGGCCACCCTCTCCTAAGGCAGAGTTTGTCAGACTTGATTCTAACAAGCCTATTCTGTCTATAGGAATATACATTAAAGACACAAATTAGTTGGTAGCTAAGAGGTGAGCAGTAGTGTACCACGCAAGCAGCAACCATGAAAGATCTAGCATGGCTTTAACAATGTCAGAAAAAAACAACCTTTAAAACAAACAGAAGCATTGCTAGACTAAAGACAGGGCCGCCTGGTGACAATATCGGGGTCAGCTGATCAGGAAGCCACAGCAAGGGCCAACCCTCAAAGTCAGCAGAGTCAAAAAAATATAAGAAGCAAAACTGACACAATTAAAATCAAACAGACAGCTCTGCTTTAATGGATGTCGACCTCAATGTTCCACTTTCAGAAATGGAACTAAGAAGACCAATAAGCAGGTGGAAGACTCCACCAGCGCCACGAACGTGCCACGCTGCCCACGCGGGAAGCACCCAGAGCAGCAGGATCCACGTTCTCCTTGTGCACTCAAAGAGCATTGCTTAAAGCAGGCAGCAGGAGCGGCCAAAGACAGGCCGCTGTACGTTAAAGAGCAGATGAGGTTCTCTAATATTCGTGGGATGAAATAGAAAAAGAGAGAACTCGTAAACTTGTATGATTTTAAATATATGTGAGTTAAATAGCACGCTCTTAAATATTAAGTGAATAAGTGGAGAAATTAAAATTTTGAGATTAGTGGAAATACAAAAACAGAACATTCCGGAAATCTATGAAATGCAGTAAAGCAACGCTTGCAGAGACATCTGTAGCTGTACCTTCTGTGTTTTTTAACTGATAGCCTAACTTCTTATAAGAAGTTGCAAATACAACAAAAAGTCAAGGAAGCCTAAAGCAAGCCGGAGGAAAAGAATGATCAAGGTTAGGTCAGGGACAAACTAATCAGAAGACAGAAAATTGAGAGATTCAAAGTTACTTCTTTGAAAAGATGAACACACTGTTTCCTAGAAGACTCAAGTGATCACAATCAAGAGTGAGAGTGGGTAGAATAAGCGCTTGCCCGGCAAGCACAAGGGCCTGAGTTCAATCCCCGGTTCCGCCAAAAACAGAAAGAAAGAAAGAATGAGAGACACCACTACCAACCTTACAGAAATAAAACTTATCCCAAGAGACTGTTATGCTAGTAAATTAGATAATCTAGATGAGACTGATGAACTCTTAGAGAGATACAAACTGCTATAACTTCTGCATGAAGAAACAGGAATGCTGGATAAACCTACAACCAGAAACCGCAGAGTTAGCAATTGTCTTGCTTTCCCATCACCAAGGCAAGAGACTCCACGCCTACAGCCTCAAGGATAAGAGGCTTCCTGCGGCACCGGGGTCAGCCCTGCATAGTCATGCCCAAGGCAGACACAGCCTGGCAGGGAGCTCGGTGGTGCAGAGCCGCTCAGCTCAGCTGGCTGTGTCTGGGAAGCAGGGACCAAAGGGAGGGGCTTCCAGGCCACGCCCCTGGGCCACCCCCACCTAGCCCCGCCTCCTAATAGTAAGCCATGGTAAGACACCTTTCAAAAACCTCTGAACACATGAGGCTTCAAGGGAACATGCTAGATCTGAACCATGACAGTAATTTAAAAGCTTTTAGCAGAGAAAAACCCGGTCCCAGGTGACTTCACTGATAAATTCTACCCAATGTTTTTTAAAGAATTAATAGAATTATTCATAAATTATTTCAAAAATATTACTTCAAAATTTAAGAACTTACTATTATGAAAACTACAAATATCTTCTATGAATATCGATATGAAAAACCTTAATAAAATATAGCAAACAGAATTCAGCAACGTATGGAAAAAGATTACGCTCCATGACCACGTAGGACTTAATCTGAGGATGTGAGGTTGGCCCAACCTATGAAAGGCGACCAGAGTTATTTACTATATCGGGAAGGAAAAGAACGACATGGTCGTACTATTAGATGCAGGGAACACCTATGACAAAATCTAGTATTTTCTCATGATCAGACCAACACAGTAGGAATCAAAGGCAACTTCCCCAGCCCAAGGAAGGACTGTTATGCAACAGGCCTCCCAGCACCCTGGATGGCACCGACTGAAAGCAGAGGGGTCTGTTCCATCGAACCCTGCACCAGAGGTTGTAGCTAGAGCAGTTTAGACAATAAAAAAACAAAGGACTTCTATCTAGAACATACAAAGAATTTTTAAAAATCAGACCACCAAAATTCAAAGACACAATCCAAAAATGGGCATCTGAGACGAATACACACTTCTCAGATGAAGAAATATAAATGGCAAATAAATGCAAGAAAAAAACGCACAAGAAATGCAAACTGAAACAACACCAAGATTCCATCTCATCCCAGAAGAACGGCTATCATCAAGAAACTGAGCAATAACAAACGCTGGCAGGGCTGTGGGGAAAAGGGAAGCCCTCTCGTCTGTTGGTGGGGTGTAGACGGGTACAGCCACTGCAGAAGTCAGGGAGAGGTTCCCTGGAAAGCTAGGGTTGGAGCTCCCATTCACCAGCTATCCTTCTTCTCAGTATCTTCCCAGAAAAACTGAAAACCATAGCACAGCAATATATGTGCACCCATGTTTACAGCAGTTCAATTGTAGTAGCTACATCTTGGAAACAACCCAAATGTCCATCAGGTGAGGAATGGATAAAAAATACAATAGAGTATTATTTAGTTATAAAGAGAGATAAACTCAAGGCTTTTATAGGTAAATGGCTGCGACTGGAGACCACACTCATAAGTGGCATAAATCAAACTTCCATGTGTGCACAATGTGTTGTGCTGCTAGTGTAAGAGACTGAAAAAGTAAATAACATCCAAATGATACAACAGATATAGTGAAAGAGAAAGAAACTGCTCAAAAGGAAAGAACAACTGGGATGAAAGACAACAGAAGAGAAGGGAGAGAAAAGAAGCTATGCATGCACACACAGACATTTAAGATAATTGCACTTTTAATTTCTATTGGTTCAATGAAAGGAGCACTTGGTACTTATATTGTTGGATCCATTTTGCATTCCTGTACCTGGCAATCTAAGCAACTACTTGGAAGATAACAATATGCAATAATAACCATTGTTAATTTCCTATTGTCTCGTTTCGAAATTCTGTATCTTTTTTTTTCACTATTCAAAATAAGAAAAGGCATCCAGACCTGAAAGCAAGGGAAGTCACTTTCACAATATGAGCTTGTAAGGAGAAAACTGTAGTGAATCTGCCCAAAGTGAAGAACTGGGGCTGGCAGATTAGTTCGGTGGTGTAAGTGCCTGCCTGGCTAGTGCAAGGACCCAGGTTCGATCCCTGGCACCGCATGCTGTGCCATGCCAGCCACTGAAACGGGCTGTGGTGGTGCATGCCTGTGATCCCCCCACCCCGGGAGGCTGAGACAGGAGGGTAACGATGAGTCTGAGCTGCTCAGTGAGACCCTGTATCCAATAAATAAATCTTTTCTAAAAAAATAAAGAAAAGAAAAGAACTAATGAAAAAGCCCAGCAAAGTCACAAGATGCAAAATCAATACGCAAAACACCTACCTCAGGTCACGACCTCAATTCTTTCCACAATTCTGTTCGCAAACCAAATGGGATGTGAATTGAATCACACTTCCCCATGAGCTCAACACTGAGCCAACCACTGACTTTGATTTAGTTCTTATCCAATTCAGTCGCAATCAGAATTGTGAGAAGAATTAAGCTGGTGAACCAAGGTACCACTGTATTGTATTTCTACAAGCCAGCAAAAAATAATATGAAGTGAAATGAATAAAACAATCCCATCAATAATACTATCAAAAAGAATAAAATACTTAGGAGTAAAGTGAGGAAGCACACAACTTGTACCCTGATAACTACAAAAAAAAACATTTGAGAGAAATTAGAGGATTTAAATAAAGGGAAAATCACCTCATGTTCATAACTGAAAATGGTAATGTTATCAAATGCCAGTGCTCCCTAAAATGATCTACGAATTCAATGAAATTCCTACAATAGCCCAGGGACCCTTTTTGTATACATCCAAGCACAAGACACCTGTGACTGTCTAACCAACCTGGAAAAAGCGGTTGAGGAGCTAATGCTTCCTGACTTAAAACTTATGAATTCAGAGTAATCAGCAGAGCGCAGTACTAGCAAAGACAACTCAGAGAGCTCAAGGAAACCGTGCTGAGGGGTCAGAAATGAGCCCTCACACGTGTGACCAACTGATTTTCAATGGGGGTCTCAAGGTCGCTCAGAAGGGAACAGAACCTCACCCACAGATGGCGTTGGACACTTGAATAACTACAGCCTCACACGCTATGCAAACGTTAACTTAAAATGTATTACACACATAATTGTAAACACTAAAGCATTGTTTAAAGAGCTATTAGAAGAAAATATGGGAAGAAATTTTCCTGGCCTTAGATTAGAAACTACATTCTCAGCTATGACACGAAAAAAGTTCCAGCAACAACAGAAGATAGACAACTTGAACTTCATCAACATTAAAATCTTTTGTGTTTTCTTGATGATTATCAAGAAAGTAGAAGTTAATCAACAGACTGGAAGAATATATTTTCAAATTATACATCTGACAAGAAAGTAATATACAGAATATGTGAAGATTTCTTAAAACACACTGGTTAAAAAGAACAAATAATTCAAATTAAAATGAGTATTAAGCCTGAAAAAAAATTACACACAAATAGCCAATGAACACATGTAAAAATGTTTCACTTTTTAGCCCCCGGAGAAGTGCAAGTCTAAACCACACTGGTTATCATTTCCAAACACAGAGGCAGATGGCGCCCAACATTGGTGGTGACAGGGAGAAATTAAAACCCAGCACACTGAACAGAGTATGTGTAGCTCCCGTGGCAAATAGACAGCGCCCTGAGATGGCAAACCCAGAGTTCCCACATGACCAGGTAGGTCATGCGCCCCCTGAGGGTCACATATAACCAAGAAGAGAGAAAGCACCGACCACACGTGGCCAGTCCAGGGATCTCCGTGGCGGCCTCAGGCACAATGGTGGTAAGGGGGAAACCCAGCATCTATCAACTGAGAGGGCAATAAATTAAATGTGATGTCCACATGGTGTGGCATCATTGGCAATAAGAGGAGTGGACGGTGATGTGGACAAGCTTGTGACGTGGCAAGGTCATCAGAAAACAAGGGGTGTCCAGTAGCAGACACCGAGCCTCCTTGGGGGAGGAGGAGAGAGTGTCCCAACGCTGCAAGTCGTGATAGCCAGAGTCCATGAAGAGCCGAGCTGCTGCCTGGTTTAAACTGGGGACTGCACAGAGGTCAGGTGCCCTGTTAGTCCAGTTTCCACAGCTGTGCTAAATGCCTGAGAGAAACAACTTAAAAGGAAGAAGGCTTTATCTGGAGTCAGTTTCTGAGGTAGCTTTGAGCCTGTGGTGGCACAGAGTGTCACAGCAGAGGGGCCTGGTCCACCGCACAGCACTTGGGGAGCCTGAAAGAGTCCGGAAGGCCTGGGACCCACAGCCCCTCCAGGCCACGCCCCGTGGTCTCACTTCCTCCCCTTGGGGCCCACCCTCGCCCATCGTGCCTCAGGGGGTGACCATGTCGCTCCAGAACCTCTGGAATCACTCCAGATCCAGTCTGGATCAGATCTTCACAGTAGCAACAGGAGTTCTATTCAGAAGCAGCTGGGAGAACCCAGTCCCCGCGGCTTGAGTCAGACATGGAAGGCACTTGTAAAACTCTAATCAGTGCCACTGTTTTCCACCAATATCTATTTTCTTATTTTTGAAGATGCAATTATTTCTATAATGATGTGGTTATAATGGGTGGTCATGCTACTTTTTAATGAATTAATAAACATTTTCAGCTTTAAATTTGATACAATACACAAAAGCTCTATGGGGTCCTCCATAACTCTTAAGAATGCAAAGAGCTCTTGAAAGCAAAGTGCTTGAAAGCAGGTAAGTTCCAGGAGGTGGGCGTGAAGCAAGGCCTGGGCACGTCCTCCTGAAGACAGCACATCTCCCGAAGGGGGCGTCCCTGCCACCTGCTCCTGAGAGGTGAAGCCGAGTGGTGACGGCTCCCTGGTGGACTTCCGGGACAGTGACAGAGAAGCTGGCCTGGTGCAGCCAACCTGCTTGGGTGACAGAGACATGACGGGGGTGTTGGGGGTGGGGCGGGGGTGGCTGCCCAGCTGGAGCTTTGTCACCGTGGTGGGTGTTGGCCACTAGGGTGGTAGCAGGCCGCAGAAGAGGGCAGGCAGCCCCTTCGCTGGCTTCTCTGAGGCCCCTGGGATTCACAGCCCTGTGCTTTTGGGGTGCCCTGCAGGGTAGGAGGCTTAGCTCCATGTGCCCCTCGTGTACAGCCCTCACCCAAACCCACGTGCTGCAGAGATGGCCCTTGCTCCCAACAGCACATAGGCAGACCACCCCAGGCATGCCCCAGCCAGAGGGGCCCCACCCTGTTGGATCGGGGCTCCTGCGGCAGAGCCGTGCCCCTCCTCGTCATTAGCTGGCCGGCCGGGGTGCCCAAGTTCATGGCCGCCTGTGCAGCCCCAAGGAGGCACCCGCAGCTCCCTGGCCCAGGCAAGTACTGGAGCTGCTCTGTGCCTGGATTCCTTCTGTTAGGGGACAGAGACCGTGTGGCACATGCCCAGATCCTGGGGGACTCACAGGAGGCCATGAGGTGGGAGGCTTAGCTTGAGTCCGTGTTGACCTTCTTCGAGATGCAGGAAGGAAGGAGAGGTGGAGGCAGCTCTGTGGGTCCCATGGTGAGGGACAAGGAGCCTAGAACAAAGAGAGGCCGTTGGAGCTGCTCTGAAGTGAAGGCGACCCCGAAAGGCTGGGCCTCCAGGAGCACTGTCCCACGCAGAACCAGGGCCTGAGAGGGGTCCATGCGGCAAGCTCAGATGCCAGGGGGCTCTTGGCATCTCTTCCCAGGCTTTTTCCAGTGCTCCTCTGCTCCTGACTCGGGGATGTGGCTAAGAAGTCGCCTGGACACTGGCTGAGGGATGCACACGTGGAATTCTAGTCCACCCCAGGCAAGCGCAGGTAGCGCCCCTCCTCTCAGGGAGGCGCGGGGAGGCTATGCAGCCCCCAGGAGTAGCTTAGCACTGACCTACAGACACACACCGCTCGCTCGCAGAGGGCAGGGCTCAGTGAGATTACTATTGGCGGCTGGGGGGAGGGGCTGAGCTGTGAGGCGTGATGTCACTTGTCCTCCGGGACATTGCTCCTGGGGACTATCTTGGAGAGGCAGGGTCGGGCTTGCTGTCACCCCACTGCAGGTGTGAATGCCCCCTGGTACCAGCCTCCTAAACAGCAGTTGATAAAGATAAATGAACAGTTTCCAGAATCATCACCCAGCGCTCGGGTCTCTGGTGGGGAAATGCGGCCAGGCATGCACCTCGAAAGCACATTTTTCATCCCAGCTCATCTGTCTGTTTGAATTAGGAGGCTCGCCCGTCCCTACCTGCCTCTCCGCTGGCCGGCGCGGGCACAAAGGTCTCTCCAGCTCTGTTGTTCTCCTCGTGTGCTGCTGCCTTTACCTTTTCCCAAAATCCCTGTGAAAGAGCCTGTGATAGAAGCATGCGCAGGGCCCTGGCTTCCTCCTGGGACAAAGAGCACTTAACAGTCCCTTGGCCATGGGGTGCGCCCGGGACCGTGAGAGCGTGCCTAGGACCACGGAGCGTGCCCCAGGAGAGACTGGAGACACAGCTCCCGGTGGGCAGTGCTCGCAGCCCCGAGAGGGGGCAAACTCACCTCCAGACACAGCCTGTGTCGCCTCCCCACAAGCAGCCCCAGGACAGAACAGCGACCCATGGCCCACTTTCTGCAGCGCAGGGGTGCCCTGGTCACCTGGCACCTCCTCACAATGCCAGCCGCCAGCAGGAAGTTCAGAGCCGAGTCACAGGTGCCAGGAGCAGCCTTCCTCCCAGCGCTTGCTCCTTTGTGCATACACACATGCACACACATGTAAACACGTCTACATATGTACGCGTGTGCACCTGCATGTGCACACACATGTCACACACTGGCACAAGGACAGTGTAGGGACAGAGTGGGAACCAGGGGCAGACACGAAGTCTCCTTTGCCAGTTAGTCACCCCACCTTGCTAGACGTGCCCCAAGGGCAGCCCTAGGTGCGCTTCTTATGAACCCAGCTGACACATTTGTGTCTGACTGCCCCGTGAAAGCAAGTGCTGCAGTGGCAGGGAGCTGTGCCGAGGGAGGAAGGAGGAAACAGCCCTGCCTGTGAAGCGAGTGGGCGGCGCTTTGTGATAAGGACACCCATAAAATGAGTAGGGACATGTTCTCCAGTGCTGGAACCTGTGTCAGGAGGTCACCGGAAAGGCTGGGACGGGGTGTTCCGAGAGTGAGCGGAGGGAGGGAGCCGAGCAGGCGGGGAGCGGTGGAGGCCCAGCACCTGTGGCAGGGGCTGTAGCGGCCTCACCTCTGGCGGCAGCCACCCCACTAGACTTTTATCCTCCCAAGCAGCCAGTGAGGGCTGTGCTTCGATGCCCCTATTTCACAGAGAGGAAAGTAAAGTCTCGGGCAGCGAACTCTCCTGACGATGGCGGAGCTGCAACGCCACCCTGGCCTGCTGGGCTCCAGCCCCCAAGCCCGTCACCGCGGCACTGTCACTGCCCCTGCAGCCGCCCAGCTTGTCCTGGAGCTGCACCTGGAGGAGAAGTGGACTTGGGCGGGCCTGAGAGGCCGGGAAGTGTTGGGCAGCTGGCTGCAGCGGTGGAGACAGGGACCTACCCATGTGAGGACATGTGAAACATGCACAAAGTCACGCATGCAAGGACACTGAGGTCTGAAGGGGGCGGAGGGAGCCGTAAATGAGCAAATGTCCCTGCAGGTGGGCGTGGCTGTGTGGCAGCACAGACCTGAGTTTTGGGGCCCAGCGCTGTGGCGCGGAGCTGGGGCAGCTCCCCGGCATGCACGAGCACCATTGGGGCCACCATGACTGCAGGAGCAGGAACAGTGCTGAACTCACCCCACTGAGCCCAGGACAGCTTGGAGGCAGAGTCTAGGGACGCACCCTGCACATGCCAGGCCACAGTCAATGCTGTCGGTGATGAGCGTGGATCACCACCCACCCTTCTCATCGCTGTGGACACATGAGCGAGGGACGCTTGGGCCAGACCAGGGTCCAGCTGCTGAAGGCAAGGAAACCCCAGGACCACTGTAGACCTTTCCAAGCCAGGTGGCAGTGGCCTGTCTGTCCTGACCCCGGGACATGGAAGAGCAGGCCCAAGGACCCCCAGCACGGGGCCCAGCCTCCTTGCTCTCCACTAATAATAGCTGTGCTATGGTGAGCTGCAGCTGTCATTCCTGTCACTGGGGCCATTGGTCTGCGACAGACTTCAACTTGACCTTTGCACCATGTCTGAGTGTAGCCACTGCAGGCTCCTGCCGGGCCTTGCACCTGGCCTCCTGTGGGTGAACCGGGTCACACACCCAAAAAGGCACCATGGCGGCCTGGCCTTGCAGTTGCTTGAGCAGGAAGAAGACCAGATCAGCCCAGGCCCAGAGCAGGCGGGACCCATCCCACCAGGTGCTCCCCACCCGTGGGCACAGAACCTCGCACAGGCCGTTGGACTTAGCACAAATACCAGCAGCCCAGGTGAGAGCAGCGCCTGGCGAACACACGGTATAATTTAGGCAAAAGAAAACATGTTAATGAATGACCGCGTGAGAGCAAAGACAGCACCCTTAATCCCACCACAACGGTGCTAGCTGGAAGGGTTCTGCTTCAGAGCCAGCCGGCAGGCCGTTCCTGGCCTACAAACCACAGAGAGAAAGGAGGTGAGGCAGCAAAGCTCCAGAAAAGCTGATAAAAGGAGGCAACGCGGGGAGCTGGCCGCAGAACGAGTACACACAGCGCTTCAATGCTGCAGGACGCCAGAGGGTGTTTTTCCCCAGCTAGAGGGGGAAAAGCAGAGAGACAGAACTCAAGGGGAAGAAGAGACTGAGAGGCCACCTTGCCTGCCTTCACCCCATGGATGCCACCGAGAGCCAGGGCAGGAGGGGCCGACAGGGGCCCTGTCCTGCCGGGGAGTAGGGAGAGGGACAAGGACATGGCGGCTGTGAGCCCACACAGACTCCAAATCTGCAGCTCCACCAGGGTGTCCCTGCACAGGTCACCCAGAGAAGGGCCTTGCTCAGACCTCAAGAGGCTTCGGGTGGGGGTGGTCAGAGGGAGTGGGCTGTCCACTGAGGCTGAGGTCCTGGGCCGGAGCTGGCCAGGGCCCCGCCACGGATTGCACAGTCACTCGGAGTTCTTCCTGTGGTGCTGTGATGGGTCTGACAGTCGCAGAGTGGGGCCCCGTCCCTGGAAGCGCCAGCATCAGCCTTGCAAGGTGATGGACAGCTCTGGCCCGCCTGTCCAAAGACCTCAGCTGGGGGACCTGGACGCCGCTCACGGGACTTCGCCTCAGCCTTGGTCTGCACGCCCTCCGACACTGGCCGGCATGCTGTTCAGCACTGCTGTTACTTTGTGCCAGGTGCAGGCTTGCATGGTGGGGGAGATGAGAAAGTGGATGGGACAGGTGACCCAATAGGATGGTCCTTGATCTCGGTCCCCTCGGGAAGAGGCATTTGAGGTGGGGCCTATTTGCATGTTACCAGGCCAGAGAGAAGGAAGAAGGGAGGCAAGTGGACCCCAAGGCCCATGGGCTCCACCCAAGGACACAGTGAAGACATGGGAGAGGCAGGAGTGGAGGGAGGGAGCCAGGCTCCTGCAGGACACTGGGCACAGGTGTCCTTTGTGTCACTGTTACAGTACCCTGAGCCAACCCAACAGCACAGTTCATCCCAGGCAGCTTTGGAAGTGCTTGGGGCCCCATGTCAGCCCACAGCTAGATAGTCACCCGACCCCCACACACTCACACGCAACCCTTTTCACAAACCACGCAGAATTCCTCCTGCAGTTTACGAATACCATGATGAAAGCAGAAGTCACGGCGGCTGCAGGCAGGCAGGCTACTCACAGTCATAACGTCAGAAGCTGCCTCTGCTCTCAGGACAGACCCCAGGACAGCTCCACCCCAAGGGGCACTTCAGGGTGGCAGGAGGAAGCGGACCCAGGACACCACAGCAGAATTGGCGGGCAGGGGCTCTGGCAGCAAGGGATAAGAAGTAGGGCTCAGGCCACCAAACAGCTCAGCTGATTAAAGAAACTTCAAGCAGGTGCAGGGACCAGGGTTTTGATCTCTGGCCCCATCTCCAGGGCATTCTGAGACAGCAATTGAGACTGGGTATGGTGATGTGTGCCTGTAATCCCAGCCCTTGGGAGGCTGCAAACAGGTGCATCACTATGAGTCCGATCTAGTAGTGAGACCCTGAACACCCTGTAGACCTTTCCCTAATAATACAAGAGGAAGAAGGAGATGAAAGAGGAGGAGGAGGAGGAAGAAGAGCCAGGCGTGGGCCTGGGCATGCCCACTCCACACCTCACAGCTCACAGCAGCCAAATGGGGGGGATCAGGGCAGCATCTTCCGCACTAGTGGGCATCCTGAAAGTGCCAGCACAGAGGCTGCTCGAAGGGCAGTGAGCCTGATCATGGGCCACGGGCCTCCTGCAGCACCGCAGGGCACTGATTCACAGAGCAGGACTAACAGACTGGCCCTTGAGGTGGGCGCCAGGCGACGGCCACCTTGCCACACGCAGCTGTACTGAGCCACGTGGTGCTGGCTGTGGAGGCCCACCTGAGGGTCGTGGCCAGCAGCAGAAGGGGCAGAACTGGAGAAGATGTCAGGAGGCTATTCAGGAAGCTGTCTGGAGAAGCTGCTGGAGCTGCTGGAAGAAGCCTCTGGTTCTCCTGGGCCATTCTTCTGGGGACCTCTGCACCTGGCCCTTCTGATGGGCTTGCTTGTTCTCATCAGCGCAGGAGCCCAGGACCCCGTTGTCACTGAGAATGGCCAGTTGGCGTTGGGGAGCTCTGGTCCTCATCTCAAGCATCACTTCCTGGCTCCAGAGGGGAAGCTGGTGCACGGCTCAGCCTCCTGGAGAAGACTGTCACGTTGGCTTTCCTGCTGGGAGCCCAGCTTCCCTCATCTCTGGTGGGGCTCAGGACCTCACTGTGACTGAGGACGGCTGTGGTGCCTGTGGGGGAGCTCTGGGGCTTACCCTAGGCATCGCTTCCTGGTGCCGTGCAGATCCCTCAGCCTGCAGGCACAGGCCTTCTGGCCTCCACCACTGACCTTTGGGCGTTTCCAGAGCAGATCCATGAAGCAGGCTTGCACAAGACATTGCCATGAGCACTTGGTCTCCAGCTGGACTCGTGGGAGGCACTGTGGTGGGCTCCAGGTTTCCAGCTGGACTCATGCAGAATGTTATTGTGGGATCCCGGCCCTCAGCTGGATTCATAGGTCTAATATGTGGACAGATTTCCTACTCCTTGTATACAATTCTTTGGGTGATCCACTATAAAATGGTAATTGTCCTGTATTTTTTTCCCCTTGTAAAAACCCAATATACAAAACATATCCTCTCCTCTGTCCCTGAAAGTCCCTGGGACCAAAGCCCAGCCAGCACAGCAAAGGCAGGAAAACAGAGCACCTCCTCCAAGCCTTTTTCAATGTCCCCTTCTGTGCTGTGGCCCAACATCAGGGCTGGCCCTTTCTAGCACCACACGGCCTGTCCTGCAGGTCAGGTGCCCCCCTGCCCTTCAACCCCAAAGACGTGTTGGCGGTGGGCATCGCCCGAGAAGCCTGTTCTCTCTCCTCTGTCACAGCTGCCGCAGGTTTGTGTGGAGCCCAGGAGAACACATTTGCAGAGGCCTGGTGGGGGTCCTGAGATGCTCAGGGCCTCTCTCCACCCTCAGGGTGGACGCCTGCCAGTACCTCAAAGACCTCAGTGACAGCTTTGGACCTTGGGTGCCTGCTTGTCATGAGGGCACAGCATGGGAGAGGAAGCAAGAGGGATCCTGGCATGACTTAGCACAGTACCCAGAGAGTGGGCCCAAAGGGGCACAGTGGGGCCAGGGATGGACAGGTGGACCTCAGCCCAGAGAATCAGCACTCGGTCTCCTGCAGAAAGCAAGCTGCTGTGAACACTCCCCTGCCAGCATCTGAGTGTGAGCATCTGTGCCCAGGTGCCCAGGTACCCAGTGCCTCCATGAGGGGAGATGGTTCCACTCAGAGCCTTTCCTGTCCCTGTCCCTGGGTAGTAGCATCCAGGTGTGGGCAAAGATGTCCCTGGCAGCAGGAGCACTTTCATGGACCTGGGGCTCAACCTCTGCCCATGCAGACCACGGTGCTGAGGGAGGAGTCCGCAGTACAGGAAGGGAGCTCATGCTGATGTCCCAGTCACCCTTCCAGCCATCGCTCAACCCACAGGCGAGGCCCCTGTGCCAGCTCCACCCTCTGAGCAGTCAAGTTCAAACCTTGCTCTCTTCCGCACACAGCCTCTTTCATGTGGTTTCCGTCTAATCTGGAAACACCTCCCCTCGCCACTGCCTTTGTGTTTGTGAACTGTTTCCCAGGTTCCCCTGGAGAAGCTGTGCCGAGGAAGGAGCATAGCTCACCTGTGAGCAGCTCCCGTGTCTACAAAGAACCCTGCTCTTGGGCCCAGAAGCCGCGAGGGCTGTGCTTGGGGTGTGTGCAGCACCAGGCTCTGGCGGGCTCTGACCCTTGTTCTCCAAGCAGCGGGCAGGAGTAGACAGCAGCCTCCCTCTGGTCCTGCACACTCAAGGCTGCAGGACAAGGAACAGTGGCAGGTTGGCCTGGGGGTGGGCGTGCGGACAGACGCAGGCACTCCAGGGCTGTTGCCTGCCCCTGGCCAGCGGGGCCCAGAAGGGGGCGCCGTCTGAGCACCCCTCAGAGCAGGGGCTTTGGCAGTTCCAACCCCAGGCACACGCAGCCTTGCGGCCTGGGGACCCCACGCACAGGGAGCAGAGATGTTGCTGTGCCCACCTTGTGGGAGCGGGGCCCCGCCCCCACCCAAGACTGCTGCCTCCCTGTGTCCTCCTGGGGGCCGGCGGGACCGGCACCGTGCTGCGGCCCTAGCCACAAGCAGCTTTCTTCTCCCTGCCAGCAGCCACACAACCTGCCTTAGAACTTCCTCCGTGCAGATCCAAATGATATTTAAGACTTGACAAGTTACACTTGTGGTTTTCAAAAGAAATCTCTTTTTTTGTTTGTGAAGAACTACCTTTCTTGGCATAAAATAATTGGAAAGTACCTCGGATATCTCAATAAAACACATCAAAAGTAACTTTCTCTGACTTGTTTTGACACGTCCACTTGTGGTTTCTGTCAACTTCAGCTAAACATCAGGCTTTCTCAGACAGAACAAACCATTAAAATATCCACCAGCAAAAGCAAACAGATATAATTCCTTTTCTGTTTGCCTGTTTTCAAGTAAAAGGCAGTACTGCAAGGAGTGGCCAGCCCTGCTCAGAGCACATTTTTCTGATTCATAGATGGTCATAATTATTTGCATAGGATTTAAATGTCTAAGCCCTGGATCCCGCATTTTTTCCTGTGGGGGGGCGCTCACATGTGTGTACGCGAGCACCCACTCTTGGCATCATAAAGCTGAAGTGCACTCAGCTGGCTTTGTATTGGCAAAGTGCAGCCGCATTCTCTGGAGGGCGGTAAAGGAGCGACGCGCCAGTGGGTCTGTGATTAGGATGTCAGAGTGGGTGCAGGGGAAGCAGCTTCCCGGGGGCAGTGAAGGGCGACACCCACACTGCCCCCAGTACTCTGCGCTTGTCACCTCGCAGGGACCGGCAGAGGCGTGACCCTCCTGGAACCTCCACGGTAAGTGAGAGCTGGGTGGGGCGGCCCCTGTGGCAGAGCCCAGGCTGCTGCTGTTCTCTTATAGAAAGAAAACTTATGAACTTGCTTTGAGGCCCAAAAAGAAAAAGCCTCAACTACAAAAACATCGAAGCAAGCCTGCTGTCACCTGCAGGTGACAAGAAGGGGTCTACTCTGGGGTCTTGGTCCCTTCCCAGAGCATCTGGAACAAACCAGGCCACAGATCCCTCTCCCTTTTCAAGGCCAAGGAAGGTAATGGGGTCCCGGGACAGCTGCCCATCACACGGTGTGTGGGACACGCGGGGGACGCTGTGCCTCCCTGGGCCTGCCCTTGCTGCCCAGGGCCCTGTGGCACCAGCTCAGAGCTCATCCCGACAGCCCCGAGGCTGTTCCTCCACATCCCTGGACCCCACAGTGGGGAAGCAGAGGCAGGGGCCTCACGGCCCTGGTCCCCAGCTTGCCAAGTCTGGGCCGGACCCGGCCCTCCCAGGCCCATGTGTCGTGCTCGCCAACATGAGAAGCCACGTGATAGTGCCTTGCCTGCGGGCGGTATCATGTCCTCGGAGAACCTTCTTGCAGTAAAAATAGAGTGCAGTTACTCCTCTCTGATGCTCCAAGATGGATTGAACTCAAATCCATCTGAAAGGAGCTCACTTTCAGATGCAAACGAGGCCACAAGTGTGAGGTTAGAGACGCTGGTAGGTGCACTTGGGGGACACAGGACGAGCTGAATCCCGTGGTGTAGGGGACATCCACTGTTAAGGCCTAATTTTAGGAGCTAATGGCCCCCAGGGTATGAGCAATGCCAGGAGGGGTGAGGACAGGTACAGGTGGGACCCAAGTGGAGGAGGAGAGCCCTGGGCCCCTGGTGGTGGATTTGGGGCTCAAGTGATACAGGAGTCTATCACCAGAAGCTCAAAGGGGTCACCATCACTGGCTGGGCCACAGGGACATTGGGGTGGCCAGCTAGGAGGGAGACTTGGGGGGGGAGGCAGATCCTCAGAGGCTGGGACGCGGGAGAAGACAGCTGCCCCAGAATGAGGAGGGGTGAGCCTCCGGAACCAGAGTGGGCTGGGGTGGGAGTGTAGTGCATGCTGGGTCAGAGGCAGAGTCGCTACACAGGTCATGAAGGTCAAATGAGGTCATCATAGGCCACCATGCAATCCTGCTGGAGCGCCCGTGGCAGGAGGAAGTCGGGACACGCCGTGCACAAAGAGACAGCCACATGGGGACGCAGGGAGAGGACAGTGACTCCAGGCACAGGACAGGGCCCTCAGGAGGGGCCGGCCTGGGACACCTGCACCTTGGACGTTCAGCCCCCAGATAGGGACAGTCAGCCTCCGCTGCTCACACCTGACCCTGTGAGCTGCACAGACCCCGCTCTCCCCACACCTCAGTGCCCGTGTTTAGCTGTGTCATCCTCTCGTGGGAAGAGGCCCACACGCGAGCAGCTCCCTTACGCCACACTACAAGCTGGAAGCCGGCTGAGAGCTCCGGGAAAACGGAGGAGGGAGTGACAGCGGCGGTCGCCATGGAAACCAGCTGGAAGGATGAGTGGGGCTTCCCGGCAGAGACCCCACTGCCTGACAAGGGGCAGGACTTGAATTTCAAAGTGATTTGTGCATCTGCACGGCGCATCCTTATGTAACAGCGAGCCCCAGAAGGTGCCAACGAGCCAGTCACCCGCCGAGCCAGCTGCAGAGGGCCCTCATATAGCCGCGTGAACTCATCTGCCGCAGAGCCTAATTTAAGAACAGCCATTTCAGTGGCGAATGCCTTCTAGCAACAGAATCCTTCCTGAGACAGAGTCGCTGCTGCAGCTCCTCCTGGCCACAGGTCCGGTGGCTCTGCTGCCTATTCCACAGCTCTGAGGGCCACGTGGCCCTGCTGTCAGCCGCCTCACAACTGACCTCGCAGCACACCCAGCCGCCCTCTGCAGGGCATAAAGACCGAAGGGGAGGTGTAGCTCCTGGCCACTGCTCCGTGACCAGGCCTTTGCCTGAACTGGGGGCAGATCTGTGCCCGACCCCACCCAGCGTTTCACAAGCCCGCACCTGGGGCAACAAGGGCTGTGGAGTACAGAGGCCGCACAGCCAGACAGTTCAGGCACTCTGTCTGAGGACGGCACTTGTCTCCTTGGCCTCAGAGAGACCCAGCCGTATTTCCTTCCTAGCAGCTTCTCACACAGCCCTGGAGTACACAAAGCCCTGAGAGGTCAGCGTGGTCCACAGACTGAGTCCACGGTTTGGCCGCAGTACAGAACTGGCCTGCGCCTCGTCCTAGGCCAGGCTCAAAGGTCACATCTCCTGGCCAGCTGCCCTCAGGCTGTGTCCCCAATCCCTGTGCACTGCATGGTGTCCAGACCCTGGTGACTACTGCCTTGGCCCTCCAGCCTGGGGCCTCAGCTCGCTCTCAAGGCTCCCGTGGCACTGGTGTCCACGCTGCCCAGCACCCTGTGTCCTGCCTGTACCCTGTCCTATAGGAACAAGGTCGCTTCCTCCTCCACAACCCAGGGACAGCCCAGCACACCGCACATAGAGGCTGCCAATTAAATAAACGAATGAACAATTCCACTTTCCCAAACAGTCAGCTGATCAGGAGGTTCAGAGGTAAACCTGAGTCTGGAGAAGAGGCCCAGGTCTGCAGTTATCCAGCAGGGCGGCCCGCCTTTGCTCCTCTGAGCACTTAGCCTGCTCTGAGTTCAGTTCTGTGTAGATGCATCATTTTAGTTTAGTCCTTTTGGTTTGGGCTGTGTGCAGAGTCGATGTGTTAGCTCAGAATTTGTCGCCATAACATACAAAGTGCTAGAAAAAAGACGGGGGGATAGCTAAGCCGAGGCTAAGAATAGAATCTAATTTATGCAAGTTGATTATACTTGTAGCAAGAGTGATAATTAGAGATATTTTGAAAAAAAAAAAAAAAGGAACCTGAAAGTAAGATAATTGGAAGATTTATTTCTCCTAGGCTACTAGATAGGGAAGAATAAGATCTTTAATTACATTAATAAGGAAATAATTATTGATAGTCACAAATAATGTCTCTACTTGGTTCAGAGAAGCGCATGGCCTGCTAGAAGTGTCTAATCAATTTAAAACCCAGAGAGGACTTTTAATAATAAAGACAAGCTCTAAGTGGTAAGCCAATCATCGGGAGATCAGGGATGATGTTCCCTTTATTAAATCTGAAAAGGTGACTCCTGCTGGCTCAAGAAGAATGAGTTGCATGGCAGGGAGCAAATGGGGGCCCTGGACAGAGCCTTCAGGCACGGCGTGGGCCTCCTGCCCTCCCCGTGGGGCCACCGCTTGCCTCCCCAAGCACGAGGACAGGCTGTGTGCACACTGCTCATGGTGCTTTTGCTCTCCAGCTTCACTGCAAGAGGTTTCTCCCAGCCAGGCTAAAGCGCTCGAGCCGTGGGGTCCACACTCCCCTCCACTCCAGGTCTCCTCTTCTCCCAGTCCCAACCCTGCATATGAACCCTCCTCTCATGCTTCTCTCTGGTCTACCTCTCTCCTCGTACCCAGCTCCTCTTCCCAACTCCTCCTTCAGCATCAGCCTCTCCTCAGAGTCAGCTCCTCCCCAGGCTCAGCTCCTTCTTGAGGCCAGTTCTTCCATTAAGACAATCTCTTCTCCAGGATCAGCTCCACCTCCAAGTCCAACTTTCCCTCAAGGTCAGCTCCTCCCCGGGGCCAGCCCCTCTCCAGGGTCAGCTCCTCCCCAGGGCCAGCCCCTCTCCAGGGTCAGCCCCTCCCCAGGGCCAGCCCCTCTCCAGGGTCAGCACCCCCACCCAGGGTCAGCCCCTCCACCAGGGGTCCTTAGCACTTTCCGCAGAGATGTGATGGGTGCGTGGTCCCCGTTCCTGGAGGCTTGGGGCCAAGCTCCTCTCTGGATGAAGGCTCCCACAGAGCCACTTCCTGACTGTATCGCTGCACAGACACTGGCTCCTCAGCGTGGTGGGAAAAGCCCCACAGTCTGGACCAGCCTCCCTGCTTCATGCCTTCCTTCGGCAGCAGCTCACCATCTCCCCAGCCCTGCACGACTGCCATAGACAGCACAGGACACTGGCCCTAGTCCATGGGGCATGACAGGTTTGTCCTTTTCCTGCAACGAAGTCAGGGCTGGCCCGCTCCCATGACTCCCCAGCAGCCAAAGGCCTGGTGCTCCGTAAATGCCATAAATGCCGGGACATGAGGACCACAGAGTCACAGAGATGCAAATCAACCTTGGGAGAAAAGCCACAGGCCTGCGGCTGATGGCCGTCAGGTGAACGTCAAACAGTGGAGCGAGGCTGCGCAGCCTGTGATCGGCGTCTGCGCCACGCCTGCGCAGCACATGGGCCCGCCCCTGGCCTCTAGTGCACAGGACCAGGTGTGGGCTCTCGGGGCCACCCATGCTGTGGGCGGCCCCCACGCTTTGCAGAGGTCAGGATTTGTGGGCAAGGCCAGAATGGGCTCTCGGTAGAGTGAAGCCAGCACTCAGTCATGGAGCCAGCACTTGGGAGACTTCTCTGTCATTCAGGCAATCCTCTGTTTTCTAAACAAAATGAAATGCTCTGTAGAAACTGAGGTAGAGGCCCAGGCCCATTCTGCAGCCCACAAGGGCCACTCCAGCTGGACCACAGAAGACACAGGCCTGTGCCTTCTCCAACAGACTGGCCTCAGACAACCCACAGCAGGGCTCTAGAGAGCCAGTTAGACCCAGGGGTGGACAAAGCGTGTCACAGGCCAGGTTGGGGCAGGTATGACTTCAGTGTCACCCTAAAGGGGCAGCAAAACGTGGGCACTGCTAACAGCAGCAGCTGGCTCTCTGCCATCCTGCCAGCTCTCTCCAACCCACCTGCGACACAGGTGCCAGCAGAGCAGAGTCGCATGGTGACTGCTCTCTGCCCTCTGTTCTGCATGGACCCAGAGCCCTCCCAATGGTTTCTGTCTGAGAAACCCATGCTTCCCAAATTTCCTCTTCTAATTGCTACCTGCCCTTTGCGCCTGTCCCAGGGCCCAGCTCCCTGGGCAGCTTGTACCCTTCTCCAGGCACAGGGGCACAAACATCTCTCCCACCCTGTTTTTTCAGGATGGGATGACATCTGGAAGCTTCCGCTGTGACTCTCATGCTGACAGCATGAAACAACTCAATGCGTTGCAAATAGTTGGTCCTCCTGCAAGGACGCACAACACCTCCCTCTGGGGCCCTCAGGAATACGCGGCTTTGGTGGGTTGAGGCCTTGTCTCTGTCTGTCCCAGGTCCTGTCGCCCACCAGGACCAGATGCACAGAATCTGAACACAAATCCCCAGTTCCACCCCACAGCAGGTGCCACTCGATCCTTGACTCCACAGAGACAGAGAATGAAATGGTCTTGATTTTCAGGTCAAATAAGTTGCAATAGATAATGGTTTCCCTCTGAGCCGGAAGGTGGTAGAGCTCAGTAAGTCTTAGAGCTAATAAACCAAAGCATTCAAAGGTCTCCTATAAGAGAAATATTGTTTACTGCTCAGAATGACTGAAGATAGGGTTCCTGGGTTACCCAGCAATCATGCTCTGTGTACACACAGTGAAACTAAAGACAGGGTCTCAGATGTGCGCACGTGCCTAGCTACAGGACACAGAGGCACACGTGCGTCCATGACTGATGACCGGAAAGATGACTGGCATGTGTGCAACGGAGCGTTGGTCTTCACAAGTGAGGAACTCCACGGACGAGCCTTGAGCGTACTGTGCTAAATGAAGTACTCCAGGACAGATGACCACCTACCCTGTGACTGCAGGTCTATGGGGTCCTGGCATAGTCAGGGTCATAGGAGGATGTAACCTCAAGGCGTAAGAGCACATAGAGATCTATCTAATGGGTGTGGAGTTCTAGTTTTGAAAAACAAAGAATATTTGCCATGGCTTATATCTTAATGTCTCCAGAGAGCCTCAAGCTCAGAGGCAGAGCTTGCGCACAATGATGGGATTATCAGGCTGTCACAGCTCACTTGCTGTTGGGCGGTGGGGTCGGGCCAGAAGGGGCTGGGCACCATGCTTAGGGAGGGCTTGCCTCCCTTCCAAGCTCGCCCTCCTTCTCTGTCTCCTGCTGCCTCCCCAGGAGCAGCTCTCCTCCGCGAGGCCCCTTGTCTATGCTGCCCTGCCTGGAGCCAGCTGATGTGAGCAGAACCCTCGACAAACATGAGCCCAAATAGACTTCTTCTGTAGGCTGTGAGCGTCTGGTGTTGTGTCCCCTCGATGAGAAGAGTGGCTGAGACATTATTTCACAATGGTGTGAAACACTTCACACAATGAATTGTAAATCTGATGAATTTTATACACATGGGTTTTGCACAATTAAACTCATCTGAAAAAAAAGCGAGACATTAACACCCCACTGTCATAAGGACGTAGATCAACCAGACAACAGAACTCAACAGAGAAATATCAGGACTAAACCAAACCTGTGAACAGGAGGCACAACACTAGAAATCAGTGGCAAACGAAACCACAAAAACTCCTTAAATACAGAGAAATTAAATAACACCATAGTGAACAACAAATGAGTCACAGATGCAACTAAACGGGAAAGTAAACACTATCTACAACCGAGTGGTAGTGCAATGCATCATTGCAAAACGTACAGGGCTCAACAGCAGCGAGCCTCATTTTCCCAAGAAGAAAATTCGGAGCAGTGAATACTCATATGAGGAAGACAGAACGAGCTGAAATGAACAACCTAATGTCAAACCTCAAACTTCTAGAAAAAGACCCAGTCAAACCCAAAGCATGTACAAGGGGAAAAATGTAAGGATCAAAGCAGAAATTAATGCAATGGAGGCTGAGCAAACAATCAATGAATCAAAGAGTTGGTTTTTGAAAGTTTTTTTTTTAGAAATTGATAAGCCCTTATCTAACTTTATCAAAAAAGGAAAGAAAAGACTCAAATTCACATGACTCAGAATGAAAACTGTGAAATCAACAAATCCAACAGAAATCCAGAAGATCATCAATCCGTACTTCAAGAACTTTATTCTAGGGCTGGGGAGACAGCTCAGTGATCTAAGCTCCTGCCTGGCAAGTACAAGGGCCCAGGTTCCATCCCCACTACCACATGCCATGCTGGCCACAGGTGCTGAGCCGGCCACCAAGACCAGATGTGGTGGCACACGCCTGTAATCCCAGAGCCAGGGAGGCTGAAACAGGAGGATCACTGTGAGTCGAAGCTGCATAGTGAGACCCAGTGGCAAACAGATACATTTAAACGAAAGAACTTTATTCTAATAAAATGGCAAACAGATGAAATGGACAGATTACCATATAAATATGAACCACCAAAGCTGTATCAAGATAATATAAAAATTCTAAACAACCCAGTATCAGTCAAGGAAATTGAAAATGCAATTAAAAACCCACCAAAAATGAAAAGTCCAGGTCCTGAAGGATACAGAGCTGAGTTCTATAAGAAATCTAGAGAAGATCTAGCAGCATTACTCCTCAGATTCTTCAATGAAATGGGAAGGAAAGCACTACTCCCAAAACTATTACCAGAGGCAGGTATTACCCTGATACCAAAGCCAGAGAAGGATCCAACCAAGGAGGACAACAGGTCAGTCTCCCTCATGGACATAGATGCACAAATCCTCACAAGATGCTAGCAAACAGGATGCAGCAAGTCATCAAGAAGACTGTGCATCATGACCAAGTAGGACACCGCCCAGGGATACAGGGATGCTGTACACGCTTGCAGAATATGCAGATCAGCAAAAGGAATACACTACAGGGAAAGAGCAAAGAACAAAAGTCACACAGCATTCTCAGCAGGTTCAGGAAAATCACTTGGGAAAGCCCAACACCCATTGATGATTTAGAAAACTGGAATAGATGGACTTTATCTCAATCTGATGCAAGCCATCTATGAGAAACCAACAGTCAACATCATACTAAATGATCAAAACCTGAAAGCTTTCACTCTAAAATTAGGAACAAGAGAAGCATGTCTACTATCACCACTCCTATTCAATATAGTTATGGAAACATTAGCCAGAGCCATTAGACAACAGAGAGGAATAAAAGGAATAGAACTGGAAATGAAGAAGTTAAATCATCATTAATTGCAGGTGACATGACACTGTACATAGAAGACCCCGAAAAATCCACTAACGGATTTAATCATAAGATTCAATAGAATAGCTTGATGCAAAGCCAACACTCAAAAGTCAATAGCCTGGCCAGGAGTGGTGTTGCACAACTGTAATCCCAGTGCCCAGGAGGCTGATGCAGGAGGACTATTACAAGTTTAAGACCAGCCTGGGCTACAAATGAGCTCAAGGCCAGCCTGAGCTGCATAGCAAGACTCAGTCTCAAAAAGAAAAGAAAAACAAACAAAATCAATAGTGTTCCTGTACACAAATCACAAATTCACTGAGAGAAAAAATTAGGAAAACCCTTCACAATGGCATCCAAGAAAATGAAATACTTACGAACCAAGCTCACAAAGGTAGGAAAAGAGCTCCACATTGGAACTATAGCGTCCTGTAGAAGGGTATGGAAGAGAACATCAGAAAATGGGAAGATCATTTTCTCTTGGGTAGAAAGAACCAATAGTGAAAATGGCTATCCTCCCAAAATTTCTATACATATTTAATGCAATTCCAATCAAATTATCATTAGCATACCTCACAGAACTAGAGGGAAAATTCCTAAAATTCATTTTGAACCAGAAGAGATCTAGAATAGCAAATATAAATAAATAAATAAATAATTCTGAGCAGCAAAGGCAAGTCAGGAAATCACAATTCCTGACTCAAAATTATGCTACAGAGCTATTGTGATGAAACAGCTACTGGCAACAAAACAGACTGAGGATCAGTGGAACGGACAAGAAGATGCAAAGCGAGCTCGAAACACAGTCAGGCACATGACCTTTGACAAAACGCCAGGCTCATTCCCTGGAGGGAAGACAGCCTCTCCAGTAAACGGTGCTGGAAAAGCTGGTTTTCCACGTGCTGAAGACTGAAACTAGACCCATGTCTATCAAGGTACACTAAACTAAGTGAAAAGTATCAAAGGTCTAAATATTAAAACAGAAACACTAAATCTACTGGAAGATAGAATATGTAGAACTCTGGAAGACATATGCGGAGGCAAAGACTTCATTAACAAAGCAGGAACAGAGGAACTATCACAAAGAAGCAGCAACTTGGATCTCATCTATAAAAGCTTCTGCACATCAAAAGAAATCGCTAACAGACTGAGAAGATAACTGAAAAAAATCAGGCCCTTAAAATTCACAGACCCAGTCCAAAATTGGGCGACCGAAACAGATGCACATTTCTCAAAAGAAGTACAAATGGCAAATAAAAACATGAAACATGTTCGGCATCACCGGTCACTTCAGAAATGCAAATTAAAATGATATTCGGGTCCCATGTCACTCCAGGAAGAATGGCTAACGTCAAGAGAGCGACACTAACAAATGTTTTTCCCCACAGGGCTGTGGGGAAAACAGGCTGTGGCTGGGAGCATGGACTGTGCAACTGCTGCAGAAATCAGTGTGGAGACTCCTTTGCAGAGGATCCGAGCTCTCATTCAACGCAGCTCTTCCCCTTCTGAGTGCCTTCCCTGAAGACTCAAAAGCATCACGCTATAGCGATATGAGCACACATGTCTACAGTGGCACAATTGGTAATAGCCAAATCTTGGAAGCAACCCAGTGTCCATCAACGAATACGTGGGTAAGAAAAAAGTGATGTTACTCAGCCACAAAGAAAGAAAACTGAGGCATTTGTAGCTGAATAGATGGACCTTGAGGCCATCATCTTAAGTGAAATAAACCGGATATGTGTGTGGAGATGTCACCTTATCTCTGCGATGTGAGAAACTGCAAATGTAGGAAGAGCACTCATGCACACTTACACTATGAAACAGGAAGAGGTGACCGAAAAGGGAAGGGAAGGAGGGAGGACGAGGACAAGGGCGGGGGAAGGGAAATTGGGAAAGACGGATGAAGGGCAAATCTAGCTTTGTGAATAGGAAGGGGAGTGGGATTTGAAAAGAGGGGCGGAGGGCTCACTTCTTCATCTGAATTGGCCAGCGAGACACATGAGGGGCCACAGCGGCTCCTCTCGGTGTCCCCAGAAGCATTTCACGCCGCTGCTCAGTTTCCAGGCCTGCTAGGGAAAGCACGACGCCAGCCTTTCCCTCCAGCGCAGGCTGCAGCCGCGACAGCTGATGACAGCTTCCCTGCAAGCCTGGCAGCAGATGGCGTCACCATTTTAATTAAGCATATACATTAGACGTTGGAATCCATCGATCTGACATGACAGATGCGTTCTGTGCTCATTTAGAACTTTCAGTCATTTACTGTCTGTGTGGTGTCAGAATCGAGGCCCCTTGTGAATTTCATCCAGTGCGACTTCGCAGTTTACCCATATTTTGTCATTTTATGGCTGTATCTCAGTCGTCTCAAGCACAATATGGAAAGGGGAATGTGGAGGAAGCAGGAGCACTTTCGTGCGGGTGGAGAAGCAGCCTGGCCCAGCACCCATGCATGGTCGCTTAGGACCCGGGCATGGACCCCAATGGCCACCACCACAGGCCTTAACCCTGGCAGTGGATCCGCTGCCGAAGGCTGTCCCTCACTGACATGTGGTGTGTAGTATATACAGTGTGGGTGCTCACATCCCCAGCACAGCAGAGCAGGGCGGGTCCACCATGCTGCAAGCGTGGACACCTCAACACTTACGAACCTGGCTGTGCTCAGCGCTGGCTAGCTGAGACTGCACACCATCAGGCAGCCAAGAGCGGCCCTCCTGGTCATTCCTGCGATGGCCAGCTCTGAGGCCCATTTGTACCTGTTCTCCTCCTAGGCACAGCTATGTGTTTTCATGCTTGTTCAGGAAGCTGGGGAAATCTAGGCACAGTGTTTCTTCCCAGCCTTGCCTGGTCAAGTAATCCCAAGTAATTCCCTTCCAAATCCCACAGTAGACTGAGTCATTAAGAAGATGATTACTTTCCTACCTGGGAGCCAAATCTGGCCTAACTAAAGCCAAGTTCAGCTTGCACCATGCCAAGCGGAAAACTGTTAGGTGCCCCAAACAACTGGCTTAATTTTCTGCTAAATATAGGTATGGAGATTATTAGAGCTGCACCCTTGTCAGGTACAGATGGGCCTGGCTTTTATGATAAAATGCATTCCAGGAAGCCACGTGAGGCAGACCGCTGGAAGCCTGGGCTTCTGACTGCAGCTTCCAGAGGGTGACTGGCACCATTCGGGGGCACAGGAGAGAGAAACAAAGAGTGTTCCTAAGAGCACTGAAAAGGTGGCTGCCACCACTGCGTGTGGGCGGGGACAGGCCTCGGGGGAGGGGTGCAAGGGCCTGCCCTCCCCTCTAGGGCTCCCTCGGGCCTGTGGATGCCACTGACAGAGCTGTGCCAATCCCGAGGTTGAGCTTGACCTCTTTCCTTCTCTAGGTGCGTGTGTGTGCTGGCCTCTGGCCCCGGAGAACAGAGGTCTGTTTAGCTTGTAATTTTAGCTCTCAGAGGATAGTGCCCTGGCATCTTCAGAGGTCCCGGGAGCATCCTATGGTAGCATCCTGTGGGGACAAAGCCTCTCCACCCCCAGGTGGGAGGCCTGACAAAGCCTGGAGGGGTTTATAACGACCCCTCTCTAAGCTCGGTTTGGGAGACCGACGCCCCTTGAGGGCATGCGCCAAGACCCAGGGCCTCACACCAGCCCTACCCCTGAGGAAGGTCCACCCCTCCTCTAACGTCACCACCAGGGAGCCCACGGGGTGGAGGGAACACCGCTGACCACAGCTCCTATCACCCAGCTCCGGGCGGGGTGGGCCAGGCACAGGCAGGGGCTGGGGGTGCCCCCCTGGCTCTCCCTGAGGAGCGCCGCACCACGCAGCGCCTGGCGGCGGTCTCAGCTACTGCATCTTACGTGCTTGGCAGCCGGCCGCCCGCGAGCCACCCGCCTACACTTCGCAGCCCTTTCTTACGTCCCTGAGGGTCAGCTGTGCTCCTAGCTAAGAGCGTCTGTCTCAGCACAGCTCCAGCTTTCCTCCCATTCCTGCTGCTTTTCGTGGGCTTGCTTGAGCCTCCATATGTTGTCCCGAGGGACCGACCCAGTCACGCCCTTTACCTGCTTTTGAATTTAGTTACTTTGGTACAGTCGATTTGTAGGAGCTCTTTGCATGTTCTGGATATCGGTGTCTCACCAGATAAGTGTGCTGGAAGCGTACCCTCTCGTCCTATTTCATTCTCGATGCACAGGTGTTCTTAGGGCCAGTTGTCTCTCTTCACTTGAAAAGTTGCCTGTGTTTGGGGGTCGGAACCAGGGGGTCACTGACAAGCCTGACACGATGTGTGCTTTCCCCTGGGAACTTTGTAGCTAACGCTCACATTCGTGTAGATCTCTAAGCACTTTTGAGTTCATTGTTTCCTGTGGAGCGAGGCGAGGGCTGAGCCCCGCCCCTCCACACGTGGGCGTCCTCTGCCCCCGGCCTTCTCTGCTGAGTGGCCCCACCCTGCGTCAGGGAGCCTGAGCGAGGCGCTTGCCTTCGGTCCCTCTTCTGTCCCACTGTCCCGTGTCTGTCTTCACGGCAGGACCACTGCCTTGATGGCCGCGGCTCTGTCTCGTGCCAGAGTTGGGCTGCGAGCTCGCTCCTCTTTCATGACAATGACTTTGGGGTCTCTTGAGACTGCACAAATTTTGGCATCGATCTTTCTGTTTCTGCAAGAGAAAATGTGATTTTGGAAGAGATTAGGTTGAATGTAAAGACCACTTTGGGCAACAGTGGTATCTTCACAATACTGAGGTTCTCGGTCAAGGAACCTGGATCATCTTTCCATTTATTTGTGTCTTTAACTTTTTGAAGCAATATTTCATCATTCTCAATGTAGTTTCAGCATTTTATGGATGTGTCTTCAAATCCCTTGATGAAATTTAGCCCCCAAAAGATTATTTCTTCAAAAAATAAAGCAGTCACATCACCTCCATTGTCTCCTTTCTGTGCTCAGTCCAAACAATCATTGGACACTATTTAATTCTTCCTTTGTAAGAAATCGCATCTGGTGCCAGGCGTAGTGGCTCAGGCCTGTAATCCCAGCACTCGGGAGGCTGAGGCAGGGGGATTGTTGTGAGTTCGAGACCAGCCTGAGCTACAAAGTGAGCTTAAGACCAGCCTGAACTGCATAGTGAGACCCTGTCTCAAAAAGACAAAAAAAAAATAAAGAAATTGCATCTGTGGGTCATCTTAGCTATAACAATTGCATTCCTACCAGCTGGAGTTGAAGGGGGCCCTCTTAGGCCCCATACCTGAAGTCCAGAATATTGCTGGGGCATAGCAGACCTCCAAGGGCTGTGCAGTTGCCCTGAATGAAGGTCATTTCCCATGTGGAAATAGAGAGATTGCAGTAACTATGGTAACTCCCATGACGCCTGTCTTTGAGCCCTGAGAGCAGCTCACTTAAAAAGACTTCACTGGGCACAACTAACAGAGAGAGGCACCGGACACCTCAGCCCTTGCACTGTCAAAGAGCAAATTCCAGTTTGTGGGGCTGGATTTGGCCTCTAGAGAGCCGGCTGCTACTGGCCACAGGCAAGGGCTCCAGCGCTGGGCCCCCAGCACTGCAGGACTGAGCTGGCACTCCTGAAGGAGCCCCACTCATGCCTCCTAGACCCTGAGCGCCTGGAAGCCTCCACTCAGAGCCTAGCACCACCAGGCCACACAGAGACCTCAATGGAGTGACATCTCTGAGTCCCCACCACTGGTGCTTGGAGGGAACAACCATGGGGTACAGGTGAAACACCTCCTGCTCTGACAAGAGGATGCCATCCTGGCTGGTGGGGGCTGGGGGCCAGGCAGGACCTCCACCTCCAGCAGCCTTCAGTGCCCATGAGGTGAGCTTTAAGGCCATCGGGGCACAGTTCAACTCCCCAAGCAGAAACAGCTGTTGGCATCACCAAGGCTGGGACTTAGCGGAGCTTTGTCCAATAGCAGCTTTGCAATCTAATGGACCAGGTGCAGATCTTAGAGCTGCCCAAGGTTACCAAGTCCCATTTGTAAGCTGTGTAGCTCAAATGGGGGACGTGTCCACACTGGGCATAAAGGAGAGTTGGACTGGTTATGTTTTGCTTTTACTTTATTTTATTTGCAATACCAAGAAACAAAAAGCCAGGCCTTTGCACTGAGCTATATCTCCAGCCCTTTTTCATGTTTATGTTTTGATGCGGGGTTTTGCTAAGGAGCTCTATTCCCCCAGGGAGCCTTAGATCTGCTGTCCCCTTGCCTCAACCTCCCAGAGTGCCAGGTCTGCTGGCATGGCTGGCACATGTGCTTGGACCAACGCTGCTACAGTTACGTTGGCCACGTGGTGCATGGGCAACCTCTCTGCTGCAGTACCAAGCGGAGCTGCGCCAGCCCACTGGCTCAGGAGGCCGGGCAGCCGCCACCAGGGGATGCTGCTCGAGAAGGAAGGGCTTGGCTCGGACCCCCCCAGGGCTCGCAGCTCAGGGCTGCCAGGGAAGCCAACCGCATGGCTGCAACCAGTGCCATCGCCACCGGGCACCAGGAGTCCTACAGGGAGCCAAGGGGACAGAGCTCTGCCCGGGAGTGCTCCCCACGGGCTCTGGGCACACATCACCTGTGCCATTGTCAAGCAGGGAGCTGGGGGCCCTGCGCCCAGGCATGAACTGCCAGCTTTACTCGATCCTAAACCTGCCCTTGCCAGGCCCACCAGAACCTGGCCACAGCAGCTTCCACCAAGCGGGTCCTCCACCGACCGGTCCTCACACTTTTCCCTTGCTCCTAGAAACACCCCAGAGATAACACCGCCTCAGCCATACCATGCCAAGTATCTGAGCCCCCCTCACCTCCCTCCCAGGGCGGGGACAAGGTTTTCACATCCCTGGGCTTGGAACCTGGCAGCCTTCAGTTAATATTTGCTGAATGAATCAGAGGAAGGGTTTGCTGGAATTCACACTAGCTTGTGAATGACTGAGATTCATCTTTTCCTGAAAACAACTTGTGGCACGGGAGAGACAGGGAAAACTCCAGAGCCCTGTGCCAGCGAAGTAGGGGGGAGCAGCCCCACCTGGAGAGGGCAGATGCAGAAAGGGGCGACCCTGCATGTGCAGCTGCACTTATCTACGAGGGCAGCCTCCTTCTATGCACCCCAAGGGCTCCTGCGCACCCTGCCATCCACCCAGTCCCCCGACTTGCACCACCCATCTCCATCCTGCACACAGCTTCCCTTCAGCTGGGTGCCTGCCTCCCAAGGCTTCGGTCCTGCCCCAGACCCAGAAGAGGTCCCCGTCCGCCAACCGGAGGGCCGCTGCTTGCTGGACAACTGTGGGAGACATGGTCACTAGAAGGACTTCACCCCGAGGACTGGCTCCCTCTGAGAGTCCCGACACCAACACAGCGCAGCACCCAAAGCAGCCATCTGCATGAGCCACTGAGGAGCGCAGAGGGTGCTGGTCACAGTGGGATCGCTGTTCACCCGCCCGGGAAACTTGCTAAAACTCATCAGACCCAGCAGGGAGCTGTTTCCAGCCAAATGGGGCTGTGCTGGGCCTCAGTGCTGCCTAACACACCCTCAGACAAGCACTGTGGGAGGGGGAGGGCGACACAGACACAGAAGCCGGTCTCGGGCGTCATCTTCCTTGAAGCCAGCTCAGCCCACAATTCCAGCACACACAGGTGAGCACACGTGCACATTGGCCCGCGTACATGTGTGCACACACGCATGCTTGTGTGTGCAAACGCACCAGCCAGCACACATGCGTGTGGTGCACACGTGCAGGATCCGCACACAACACGTGCGCCTTCAAGCAAGCATGTGTGTGTGGACGCACGCACGGGCCGCACACGGCCGCTTCTCCTTGCTGGGTGTCACCCTCTCCAACTGTGAGCCCCCATGAGCTCACCCAGAGATGGGGGCCCCCGCCAGTCGCGGTGTTTACGTAGCGGAGCAGGCTCTTTCCTAGCTGGATGGCTGCTGGTATTAGTCATAGGGGTCATGTGGTTACCTTCCAGGGAACAGGAATGAATGAGGACAGTCATTTATCAGGCTGGGACAATCGCGGGTTTCAGGGTGCCTGGGGATGTTTGGGCAACACACTGCCGGGAAGAGGCTCCATGCGGGTGTAGGCGCAGCCAGGGAGCACAGAGCCAAGGGCCCTCTTGTTCTACCCCAACTGTCCTCATGGGGGCGCTGTCCTCTCTGAGAGCGTGGTGAGCGAGCCCTAGGGCATGAGGAGCAGGAGGCAGCGCGCCCAGGTCCTGAGCCCCCCACACCCTGCTGTGGCCGTGAGCCTCACCACCCCCATCCCGACTCAGCCGGCAGGTGTGAGCACCTGGCCGTGATGACAGGATGTCACCCAGCCACCCCACCCTCAGCGGCGGCACTGCACCACAGGGATGCCGTGATGCGGTGGCCAGCGGCGCTTGCCCTGCTGGACTGGGCACTGCATACTGCTCCCTCCCGAGGAGGGGCTGTGAAGACAGAGAAAGCCATCGGCCCGCGGCAGGCAGAGCAGGACTGTGCCATCCCCTCACAGTGTGCCTTGCTCCCTGCCGCCCATGTCATGCTGCTATGCCCTGCAGCGGCACATTGTACCCTGCCGGGCCCTCTTCTGTGCCAGCCAACCCCAAACTACACCACACTTTACTATGCTGTGCTGCACCATAAAGCCCAGCACTGCTGCCCCCAGGGTTCCCCAAGAGAGCCAAGAACCTGCCTGGAGCAGAAGCCCTTGTAGGCAGGGTCAGCAGTGCCCCCTTCCCTGCCTCTGTGCCTCACACTGCCAGGTCGACCAGATGGCCAGACTCTGCCCCCCCCACACACACACACACAGCTCCTCCTTCTCTTCTTCATGCCAGAAAGGCCCCTCTGTAACCTGTCACCCACAGCAGGAACAAGGTCCTGGAACCACTTTCTTCATGCATGTCCTCACCTCCAAACCATGCCACGTGGTCCCCGGGCACATCTGGGTCCATCTGTGCCTCCACTGCCACCCCTGGACTTCTCCCCCACCATCCCTGGCCCTGCATGGAATGCACTGGCCACATTGTCCCAAATCCTAAACTGGCCCCACTCCTCTTCTCCTGACACCTGCGGAGCCCCTACCAGTTTCTGTCAAGAAGTGGTGACCTTTCTCTCTGGCCCTGATGCAGGCCTCCCTCCCCTTCTCTCTGCTACCCAGATCCCCCTCTCCTGTGTGCCAGGCTTCAGCAGCTCCCCCTCCCACCTATCTGAGACAGGCCCTGCCCCAGCTGTGCAGAGCTCATGACCCCTGGGTCCATTGTGAGCACCAGGAGACATCCCAGGTGGGCCCTCAGCATGAGGCTGCAGCTCACCCCACCCTGGGCCGGAAGGACCCACCTGGAGGGTCACTGGACCCTTGCAGCCTTGCATTCTGGGGTCCAGTTCTGAGAGCCCTCACCTACTGGGGGCCTGAGAACCAGCTGAGAAGTGACAGTGTCACTCTGGGAACCTGAGGCAGGAGGGTCACCAAGATAAGCCTGGCCTGGGCATTGCAGCAGCCTCCTCCCAAGACAAAACACAAGATTTGGCTGGGGACATAGCTCAGAGTGAGGGCCCAGGGCTCAATCCCAAGCGCTGCAGTAAACAAAAACCTGCATCCTAGTGGGCAGAAGACTGCCTCTCTGCTCTGAGTTCTACCCCTGCTGCTTCCCTCCTCTCCCAGGGAGTGGGTGGAGTTGGAAGCCCCCGCGCCTTGCACCCTGTTCTCCTGTGAGTCACCCAGTTCCCGCAATGTGTCACTGAGCTCTTGGGAAACCGCAGAAAGAACAATCAGCAGCCTGGGCGCAGAGTTCACAGGGGTGAAACGGGGTTTCCTGGTGCTGGGGATCAGGTCCACCCCCGAGCGCAGAAGCAAGAGCCTTCCAGGGCAGAGTCTGATTCACTCTTGAGCTATCTGGGGAAGGAGTCGCCAGGCTGCAGGGCTGCCTGGACCCCGCTCGCCCATGGACCTCGGAGTCTTTTGCTCTGCCTCAGTGATGCCGATAAGCCTAGTGCTGCCAACAGCCCAAGTGGGGATCTCAAATGAGCAGCGTGCTCTGGCCCAGCGCTCAGGACTAGCAAAGGGGAGCTCAGAGTCTGGATCAGCCTGAAGAGGCCACAGCAGTGTCGGGGGCTAGTCCTGGCAGAACCGCGGTGCGGTTTGCTTCAGTTTCCTCCAAGGATGGGGGACTCCTGAGGATGCTCCACAGATCCGCCATGTGCATCCTTCGTGCACCCCAAGTCAGGTCAGGCCGGAGGCTCGCTGCAGATGCCCCGACTGCATCACACCCGTTTAGGCTGCATCGTGTGTGTTTAGGTAACACCACCCTGGGTGGTTTCACCCCAGCCAACGTGGGGTCTCTTAACTCTTCCAGTTCTCCTACTGGAGCCAGTGCACACTCAGCAGAGGAACAGTGCGTGGCTCTGTGGCGGTGAGGACAGCGGGGCGCAGGTGTGCGCCACCCGAGCCCCTGGGCATCCTGCTGACTCCGCTGGAGCGCAGCAGGGCAGGACCCCCCCCCCGCCCCATCTCAGCACAGCTACCTGGTAAGAGCCTGGGCGTGTGCAGAGACACGATGGCGCAGGCTTCCCTGAGGATGACAGGGACTGGTCCACACTGCCAAATCCACAGGCGGGCACGAAGGCAGGCTCAGGAGCTCTGCCTGACTCTTTAAGAGCTCACCTTTTGTGAAATATGCATAAAAAGCGAAGTGGGAGCAGAGAGCAGCCATAATGCTCGAGTAGTGTGCTGTCCTGCTGACTTCATTGTATTTATTTTAGCCTAAAGAAGACCGTTTCTTATTAATTAAGTTTACTGGAACATTATAGGCACGCACAACGACCACATTCATCACAGGACATCTGCACCACACCTCCTGCACCTTGGTTGCGTCCAGGGAAGAGACCCACCCCTGCCATGGCGCCCAGCTTTCCCGGTCCCCGCTGCCCCCAGCTTTTCTCAGGGAATGTCAGAGATGGGCCGAGAGCCACTGTTTGGGACCAGGCCCTACCTGCTGAGACCAGAGAATGCACCATAACCAGACTGTTTTCTTTAAAAAAGTTTTTTTGCATTCAGGCCACATAGGCAGAGCTCAGTCCTACTAATTAAATCCGGTAACTGTGATCTGTCCTGAGCATGGACAGCCATCCACTAGAGCAGCTGCACAACAAGCATTTTCTGCCAGGAGCTTCTTCTGCGAAGGAAAACGACAGCAGATTCAACGTAAAAATAAATTTCTGTACATTGAAATACAACACGTTAAAAACTAAATCTGATAAGAGCCATCAATGGCAAACCAGCAGCTGAGATCATGCCAAATGGACAGAACCTGGCAGCTTTCACCCTAAAATCAGGAACCAGATAAGGAAGTCTGCTGTCTCTGCTCTTACTCAATATGGTTCTGGAAACATTAGCCAAAGTAATCAGAAAAAGAGAGAGAAATAAAAAAAAAGATAAGGTTAGGAAAGTAAAAAAGTTAAATTACCATTATTCACAGGTGGTATGAAATGCTACATAGAAGCCCCTAAAACTCCACCAAAAGACTTCTAGCTTCAATAAACAAATTTAGGAGCATAGCTGGATGCACAGTCAACACTCCGAAATCAATAAACTCACCAAGACAGAAACTAGGGAAACAACACCTTTCACAACAGCATGCAAAAATTGAAATACTTAGGAATCAATCTCACAAAGGAAGTAAAATATCTATACAAGGAAAATTACAGTACACTGAAAAAGGAGATTAAAAAGAATTTCAACAAATGGAAAGATATTCCCTGCTCATGGATAGGAAGAGCCAGACTGGAGAAAATGGCTTTGCACCCAAAATTGTTATACAGATTTAATGCAATTCTGCTCAAAATACCACCAGCATACCTCACATAGCCAGTGGAAACTCCTTTGGAATGACAAGAGGTCTAGAATAGCAAAGGTGGTCCGGGGCAGCAAACATGAGGCAAAAGGCTTCACAATCCCTGACTTGAAATTATATTACAAATCCACTGTGATAAGATCAGCATAATGCTGGCAAAAAAAAAAAAAAACAAAAAAAAACAGACCTGCCCTGCTGCCACAGACACAGTACAGCTCACCCGGTGAGTGAGAACTCCAGGCCTGCAGTGCTAGAGAGACCTTTCCCAGCGTTCTACGGTCCTGCCCCACAGCCCCAGACCCTGCACAGCTCGGCAGTGACTGAGAACATCCACCACCCCTTTGGGAGCCCAGCACACCCGCCAAAGCCCAGGCCCGGTGAGTGTGTGAGGGAGCTTCTGCGCTCTCCTGCCCCCCGATACCCCTCCACACCCAGCCCAGGCCTGGCATACAGGACTGGGGAGAAACTCTACAGCTGAAGTCCCTGCAGAGAGGCTAGGGTCAAAACCATGCAGCTAATCCAGAAGCAGAGCATCTTGTCAAAGGGACACAACAGGCCCACCTCCAAGGACAGCAACAGGAAGGTGAGCACAGCAGCCAGACCCAAGCCAGGCACAACTGCATGAACTAGAACTTGGTGTAACAATACCTGAATTTCATAATGTGCTAAGGTTAGAACTGCACCAAAACTCTACACCAAAGGTCAGAGGTCAGAGCTGTAAGTCATGATAAAAACAAGGAGCCAAATGCAATCTCAGGCTTGAGCCCACCAGTGATAACTGCAGAGGACACCAGCTCAGCTGAAATGAATAAATTAACAGAGATGGAAGTAAGGAAACAACAGCAGAAAGGTATAGAGGAGTTCAGACCAGAATTAACGCCTGAAATCAAAAAAGAAATTTCTGAATACATAGCATCTGAAGCAATGAATCAAATCCAGAAACATATGGGGGAAACCCAATGCCTGCATAGAACAAGTGCAGAGAACACTATTCCAGCTGAAACATATGAAATAACAGCATCTCAGGCAAAGAAACAACAGCAAAAAGGTAAAGAGGAACTCAAAGCAGAAATAATTTCTGAAATAAAAAAAATCTTTGAAATCATAGCATCTGAAGTAGAGAATCAATTCTGGAAATATATGGAGGAAACACAATTTGGAAGCTCTGCAGTAAAAGAAATAATAGCTGCCTCTAATGATGAAATTGGCCAAAAAAATAGAGATTAGAAATATGATGGATTCCTTGAATGAGCAATACAGGAAAGAAATAGATCAAATGAAGCAGAGTCAAAGAGACATAGAAGAACTTAAAATCCCAATCACGAGTTTACAAAACCATTTGAGTGAAAGTGAACACAGTGTCTCAGATCTTGAAAATGCTGGTGTAGCTAGTGAAAAGGTGAGAAAGGATCTCTTAAAAACAACCAGGATGAAGGAAAAAGTAATCCACCACATGCAAGATGATGCCAAGATGATCAATGTGGGATTAATAGGCATCAATGAAAAAGGAATCAACACAAATGATATAAAAAGAATATGGGCAGAAGTAATAACAGAAAACTTCCCAAATATGAGGAAACAATCTAACATTCAGGTAACCGAAGCATACAGAATGCCAAATAACTTCAACCCAACTAAAAACACATCAAGACATAGTAATAGTCAAGATCCCAGAAATACAACACAAGAATACTATACCAAAAGCTGCTAGAGAAAAGAAGCAGATCACATTCAAAGGAAAACCCATCAGAATTATGACCGACTTCTCTTCACGAACCATGAGGGCAAGGAGAACATGGAGCAGAGTAGTTCAAGTCCTCCATGAAAACAAATTCCAAGATCATTATACCCTGCAAAACTCTCTTTCAAGTTTGATGGAGAAGTAAAACACTTCCATGACAAAGAACGACTAAAGAATTTCATGATGACAAAGCCATCCCTTCACAGGCTGTTGAAAGATGTTTTAGAGAGACCACAATGACCAGAACTCCATGAATGAGAACAGAAGGAACCCACTAAATAGGGCAAACAACTAAACACAGGAGAAAAAGGAGTAAACAACAGCAGGCAAATAACATGACAATCATAAGTCAACTCATTTCAATTATAACCATCAATATATATGGACTCAATTCACCAATTACAAGAAATAGACTGGCACAGTGGATTAGGAAACAAAATCCAACAATATGCTGTATACAAGAAACACACTTACCTCAAAAGGACATTCATAGGCTCAAAGTCAAAGGACAGAAAACAATACTGCATGCCCCAGCACCAAAGAAAAAAGCAGGGGTAGCAATTCTGTTCTCACACAGTCTCAACTTCAAACCAAGAAGGATCCAATGACACAAAGAAGGCAACTACATATTGGTCAGGGGAAAAATTCAAGAGCAAGAGGTAACACTCATAAATGTCTATGCACCAAACACAGGAGCACCCAACTATGTAAGTCAAATCTTAACGGACATGAAAAACCTAATATCTAAGAACACAATCTTAACAGGAGACCTTAACAACCCCTTATCTCAAAAAGATAGATCAACCAGACAAAAATTAGCAAGGACATAGCAGAACTGAAACAGAACCTGGAACAAATGGATTTGGTGGACATATACAGAGTGTTCCACCCAACCACAGCTGAATTTACATTTTTTTCAGCTGCAAATGGGTCATTCTCTAAAATAGACCACATACTAGTCCAGAGGTCATGCTTAAGTATGTGCAAGAAAACAAAAATTACCCCATTTGTATTATCTGACCACAGTGCAATGAAACTAGAAATAAATGACAAAAGAAACCAGTAAAAGCACCTACATTCACGGAAATTAAACAACACCCTACTCAGTAATCAATGGGTTGCAGATGAAATTGAACAAGAAATTCAACAATATCTACAATTCAATGAAAATTCAACCACAATTTATCAGAATTTATGGGATGCGATGAAAGCAGTTCTTGGAGGGAAAATCATAGCTGTGAACTGACACATTAGGAAAACAGAATGGGAACAAATAAATACCCTAATGCTGCACCTCCGACATCTAGAAAAGGAAGAGCAAACCAAACCCAGAGCCAAAGACAGGAAGAAATCATAAAGATTAGAGCAGAAATTAATTCAATTGAGATGAAGAAAACAGCTCAAAGAATCAAAGAATCAAAAAGGTGGTTCTTTGAAAGACTAAATAAAGTTGATAAGCCTCTAGTTAACCTCATCAAAAAGAGGAAAGAAAAAATTCAAGTACATGCAATAAGGAATGAAAATGGTGTAAGCACCACAAACCTAGTGGAAATTCAGAAGATTATCAATAGCTACTTTGAGAATCTTTACGCGTACAGAATAGAAGACACAGAAGAAATGGACAGATTCCTAGAAAGATGCAAATTACCAAAACTGAATCAAGAAGATATAACAACTCTTAATAAACCAATAACAGCAAACAAAATACAAAATGTAATAAAAAGCCTGACGACAAAGTCCAGGTCCTGATGGATTCACAGTTGAATTCTACAAGAAATTTACAGAAGATATAATCCCTACACTCCACAAACTCTTCAATGAAATTGAAAAGGAAGCAGTCCTCCCAAAATCATTTCTGGAGGCAAGTATTATACTGATTCCAAAACCAGAGAAAGACACAACCAAAAAGGAGAACTACAGGCCAATCTCACTCATGAACATAGACACAAAAATCCTCAACAAAATCCTAGCAAACAGAATATAGCAAATCCTCAAGAAGATCATACACATGACCAGGTAGGATTCATCCCAGGGAAGCAAGGATGGTTCAATACTTGAAAATCTATAAATGTAATACATTACATCAATAGAGCAAGAACTAAAAACCACATAGTCCTCTCAATTGATGCAGAAAAGGCTTTTGACAAAGTCCAACACTCATTCATGTTCAAAATCCTTCAGAAAATTAGAATAGAAGGCCTCTACTTCAATGTGATAAAAGCCATCCACGACAAACCAATGGCTAATGTAATTCTAAACAGGAAAAAACTGAAATCTTTTACTCTTAGATCTGTATAAGACAAGGATGTTCTCTATCACCCCTCCTATTCAATATAGTTTTGGAATCATTAGCTACAACCATAAGACAAGAGGGAGAAATAAAAGGAACAAGGATAGGCAAAGAAGTTAAATTATCACTATTTTCAGATGACATGATACTTTACTTGGAAGACCCAAAAAACTCTACCAAGAAGCTTCTACAATTGATACACAAATTCAGTAGCATAGCAGGATACAAAGTCAATACTCAAAAGTCAATAGCATTCCTCTACACAGTTAACAAACACACTGAGAGGGAAACTATAGAAATAATACCTTTTATAACAGCACCACAGAAAATGAATTATCTTGGAATTTGTCTAACTAAAGTTAAAGATCTTTTCATGGAAAATTATAGTACTCTGAAAAAAAGAGATTGTAGAGGAAATCAGAAAATGGAAAGATACACCTTGCTTCTAGATAGGAAAAACCAACATCGTGAAGATGGCCATGCTCCCCAAATTGTACAGATTCAATGCAATCCCTATCAAACTACCAACAAAATACCTCCCAGACCCAGAGAAATCATTTCTACAGTCTATTTGGAGCCAGAAAAGACATACAATAGCAAAGGCAATCCTGGCCAACAAACACAAGTCAGGAGGCATTACAATTCCTGACTTGAAATTATACTACAGAGCTACTGTGATAAAGTCAGCATGGTATTGGCAACAAAATAGAGCTGAGAATCAATGGAACAGACTGGAAGATGCAGAGACCCCTAAGAACACATTCAACCACTTGATCTTCAGCAAAGGAGCCGAACACGCTTACTGGAAGAAAGATGGCCTCTTTAACAAATGGTGCTGGAAAAATTGGCTCTCCGCATGTCGAAAACTAAAACTTGAACCAGCTCTATCACCATGCACTAAGCTAAAGTCAAAATGGATTAAAGAGCTTAGCATTAAAACAGAAACACTCAATCTCCTGAAAGAGAAAGTAAGAGAAACTCTTGAAGACATAGGGGTAGGCAAAGAGTTCATGAACAAACATGTATTCACACAGGAAACACTTGAAAGAATTCAAAACTGGCACCATCTGTTATTGAGAAGTTTTTGCACGTCAGAAGAAATTACCAACAAAGTGAAAAGAAAACCCACAAATTTTGAAAAAATCCTAACTCATAAGCACTCAGACAAAGGTTTGCTCTCTAGAATTTATAAATAACTAAAAATTATCAGGGCCCCTAAATTTAAAGACCCAATCCAGAAATGGGCATCTGAGATGAACATACACTTCTCAGAGGACGAAATTAAAGAAGCAAATAAATATATGAAAAAATGCTCCACATCACTAGTCATCCATGAAATGCAAATTAAAACAGCATTGAAATACGATCTCACTCCAGACAGAATGGCTGTCATAAACAAATCAACCAACAACAAATGTTGGAGAGGTTGTAGGGAAAAGGGAACACTTCTTCACTGCTGGTGGGAATGTAGACTGGTGCAACCATTATGGAAATCAGTGTGGAGATTTGTTAAGAAACTAGGACTGGAAATCCCATTCAAGCCGGCTATCCCCCTACTGGGAATTTTCCCAGAGGAACTGAAAACATCATATTGTAGTGATATATGTGTACCTATGTTTATAGCCGCCCAATTTGTGATAACCAAATCTTGGAAACAACCAAGATGCCCATCACATGAGGAATGGTTGAAAAAGATGTGGTATTTTTATGCAATGAAGTATTACTCAGTTGTAAAGAATGATAAACTTGAAGCTTTCATATTTAAGTGGATGCCACTTGAATATATAAGCAAAATAAACCCAGACCCACATGTGGAAATATAGTATAGTCTCCCTAGTAACTGAAAATAAGTATTGCAAATAGAAATGTATAACACAATTAAAAGGAAAGCGAGAACTTGAGGATTGGACAATGAGGAGAGGGCAAGGAGAAACGCTGAGAAACATGACAGAGGCAAGACCATTCACTTATACACACCAGATGGGTAAGACAGTGATCCTGAGAAACAACAGGAGATTTTTTAAACTAGCAGTTAAGTGGTAGGATTCTCACCCCAACTAACTATATATGCTGATACCTGAGAACCAAGCAACTACATTGAATTTAACAAAGTGTAATAGAAGGGTCACGCTCCAAAAGCCTGCCATTCTGGTCTTCTAAATATGTACTTCTCGTCATGACATACCAGCTATTACTACACTGCCATTTTTTAAAGGGTAGCAAATGAAAAATAAGACAAAAAAAGTCACAAGACAGTCATGCTACAATGCTACTATGCTGTATATGGATGGATTTCTAAATATCTATGTAAATATATGTAAGCGTTCATTCCTATTTTTTTGTATCTCAATACTTGATGGAAAATACATGTTCCATGTTATGCCTATGATGTCTGATATTGAGACTAATAGTGTGGGTAAACTGAACTGCATATGTTGCAGGGTAATAATAAACTTCTCTTCTGGAGGGTTAACAACCTAAGTTTGCAGATCAAAAACTGGAGAAAAAGAAAGGCTGCAAGGTCAGCCAACACTTTGGCCCTAACCTTTCAAGGTCAGTGAAGACAAGGGATCTACAAAGTGGGGTACAGGGTTACAGGATAAACCCTGAGGGTACCTGACTGACCTTATCTGTTACAAAAGTTACATTTCTTGTTATATAGGTCTTGCTTTAACTCAGTCTTAACCATCCAGCAGAAAAATATAAAAATGGAAGTATATAAAGTAAAGTTATATTGATATAATGAGCTGCGAATGTCTCAAGTCAACATCTTCTGTGGATAACCTGCTTCTATTGTAGACTGGTGATCTGTGTTGGATTGTTTTACTTAAAATACATATATGTATCATTGTATGTTACCATTTATGTCATTTGTCCTCTTTGTCTTAGCTTGTATTTTTCACTCAAGTTAAAATACAAATAAATAAATTAAAAATAAATAAATAAATAGGATTGGATACCTTTTAATATCAGAAAAAAAAACAGACCTGAGAATCAATGGAACATACCAGAAGATATTACAACTACACACACACTCAGCCTCCTGATCTTTGACAAAGGGGCCCAATACATTCACCAGAAGACAGATAGCCTCTGTAATAAACAGTGCTGGAAAAACAGTGCTAGAGACTAAAACTAGATTCATACTATCATAAGGCACTAAACTAAAGTCAAAATGGATCAACAATCTCAATACTATAAGAGAAACACTAAAGCTACTGGAAGAGAAAGTAGGTAGAATTCTTGAAGACATGGGTGTAGGCAGAGTTCATGAACAAAATCCAAACTGCACAGGAAATATTTCAAAGAATCAACAAGTAGAATCTTATCTTATTAAAATGCTTTTGTACAGCAAAAGAAATAATGAATAGAGTGAAAAGACAATCCACAGAGTGGGGAAAAATTTTAGTTAACTATCCCTCAGACAAAGGACTTCTATCTAGAACATATAAAGAATTTTTAAAAATAAGCTTCCCCAAATTCAAAGGCCCAGGGCCAAGGAAATTGCTCAGTGTATTAAAGTGCCTACAAGCAGGATCAGGGCCCAGGGTTCAATCCCCGGATCTGTCCTGCCGGCCCTGCTCCCAGGGGGCACTGAGATGCAATTGAGACTGGGCATGGTGGTGCACGCCTGTAAGCCCAGCCCTCGGGAGGCTGTAAACAGGTGGATCACTGAGTCCAAGCTAGTAGTGAGCCCCTGAACACCCTGTAGACCGTCCCTAAAATACAGAGAAAAAAAATTCAAAGACCCAATCCAGGAATGCACCCTTCTCAGATGAAGAAATATAAATACCAAATAAGTATGTGAAAAAAATAGTCAACATCATTGGTCATGAATGAAAATTAAAACAAAACTGAGATTCCATCTCACAGCAGAAAGAATGGCTGTCATCGAGAAATCCACAGCAAGTGCTGCAGGGCTGCGGGGAAAGGAGCCCTTCCGCACTGCTGGTGGGAGCGCGGACTGGGCCGTCACCGCGGAAATCAGCGTGGAGAGGCCTCAGGAAACTAGGATTGGAGGTCCCGTTGGCCCTGCCATTTCCTCTGGGTATTGTCCCAGAAGAATTAAAACTATCATACCACAGTGATGTCCATGCCCCCATGTCCACAGCAGTGCAATTTGCAACAGCTGCGCCTCGGAAACAACCCGAATGCCCGTCAACCAACAAATGGGAAAAGGAGGCATGGCCTTGTTATACAATGGAGTGCTGCTCAGCCACGAAGTAAGCTAAGCTGGGTGTTTCTACAGGCGAATGGCTGGAACTAGGGGCCGAACGCTTGCGTGAAGTGAACCAGGCACACATGTGTAAACAGCGCAACCAGGCACACGTGTGTAAACAGCGCGTCGTCTCCCTGGTGCGAGAAGCTGCAAGAGGAAATAAGACTGAAAATGTGCACTAGATACTATGAAATAGGAAGAAGCTGCTCAAAGGGAAAGAGAAACCAACCAGAAAGGAGAAAAGGAGAGGAAAAGGGAAGATATAGGGGCTGGGGAGAGAGCTCAGAATAAGTGCCTGCTTGGTAAGCTCAAGTTCCCGAGTTCAATCCCTGGTTCCATAAAAAAAAGGAAGATATAGTTACATATACAGGTATAGCTTGCAGTTAAGAGAGCCATGCTACTAACTGCTATTAGTTCATTGAAAACAAAAGTTGGTGCCTGTATTGTGTGATCAATTTTTCATGCCTACATCTTGTAATATAATCAACTATTGTGAAGATAATATCTAACGTACTATGACCACTGCTACTCTTACAATCTTGTTTTGAAATTGTACCATTGTTTTATTTTTCTTTTCTTTAAAATAAGAAAGTCAAAAAAGTCCTGCTTCCAAAGAGTCTTTAAGAGTAGAGAAATGCATCCAATCCCAGAAGTCCAAAACAGAAGAATGCTAGATTTAATTTATAGGTCATAAGGCCATCCCTTAAAAACACGTACAAGGAAACCCTGTAAGGAAGGAGCGCCTTAAGTGGCCATTACTGAGATTCTATTTCTTCCCTCACTTTCAAAATATTACTATATTTTCCAAAATATCCTCCAGTAAATGTGTATTATTTTATAATGATTAAAAGTCCCTTAAAGCTGGAGCAGTGTACACTAACTCTAGTGCTAGAACTCCGGGACGCAATGGCCTGCTGAGTCATCTGGAGGGCGCCTCCGGCCAGACCCAAGGCGGCCGGCCTCAGCTGTGTCCCTCGGGGGACGCCGCCACGCCCACGGCTGTGCCAGTGATGCCAGTGCACCAGCTGCTGCTCACGCCCATCCCTGGCCACAGGAGCCCCCAGGGCCGGTTGCTACTCCTCGCTGTGCCTCCAGACCCTTCCGGAGTTCCCTGAACACAGTGAAGCCTCGATAAATATCTGTGGCTCCTTATTTTAGGACGGCGAGCACAGGGGGAGCCCTTTGGCTGCTACCTGGCCTCATCTGATGCAGCTTTTGACGTGCCCCAGACGGGGCCCAGAGCCCCTCGCAGTAGGCGAGTGCTTTACCCCAGGCCGCGCCGCAGCTCCACCTCCAGGACCAGCCAGCACGTTTCTGCAGCACCAGCTGTGTGCCTGACACTGTGCGGGGACAGGGTGCTGTGGGGAACCCCAAACTCACCATGCCCTCCTGGGCAGGTCCACAGGAGAAACGCCACTGCAGGAAGAGGCGTCTGGCAGCGGAGAGAGGGCTGCAGCTCCTCTCGTGACCAGCCTGTGACCACGCTGATGCATCTCTGGGTTTCCAGGAATGTCCAGTCACCATAGGCTGCTGAACAATGTGTCCAGGGCTGGGGAAAAAGCTCAGTGGTCTAAGCACCTGCCTGGCAAACGCAAGGACCCAGGTTCGATCCCCGGTGCCACATGCCATGCTGGCCCCAAAGCCCTGGCCACACGGTGCTGGCCCAGAAACTGGGTGTGGTGGCCCACACCTGTAATCCCAGCACTGGGGAGGCTGAGGCAGGAGGACCACTACAAGTCCGAGATGCATAGGGAGATCCTGTATCAAAAAGGTAAAGAAAAGAAAATGTGCTGAATGAGCACATGTGTCACCTGCAAGTCATGCTGCTTAGAGAAGATGTGGGCTGCTGAGCTCATGTCATAAAAGAGAAACAGCTGCAACACTTGTGAGTCCAGGCAGGGAAAATGGAAAGGGCGGGAAAGGGCGCATCATCTGAAAGTTCTCCGTGGCTTCGACTGCTTCCCCGCCCCGCACCCGCTCTCAGTGGCCCGGCAGGGGGTGGCACTCACGAGCGCTGGCAAAGTCTGGGCCGCCTAACCGAGGCGGTCGTGCTGTGCCTCGCTCTTGGGGCTGAAGGATGACTGGCCGGGGCCCTCGCTCCTAGCGCAGCTGGCGAAACGGCAGCACTCGTGCTTCCAGACCGCGCCCAGCACGGTGTCCTAGAATCGCTTCGTGCCACCATGCATCGTACGTGGGTTTCCTCTGAGAAGCAGAAACAAGAGGCCAGCTTTGAGCCCAGAGTGGTGGCTACGCAGGGAGGCATCACTCAGGAGTGGGCAGACCCTGGAACCCCAGAGGGCTCCTCCAATCAAGAACCAGGGTGAGGTGTGAACCACAGGACCACAGTGAGGACCCCATACCTCTTGAGGCTCAGATCTGCCCCAGGCTGGGAGGACATCCCGGCACACAGGGGTGCCCTCCAACCTCTCCAGGGGTCAGGCGGGGGATGGGAGAAGGGGCCAAGCCAGTGCCTGAGAGGCGGAAAGGGGCAAGGTGAGCAGGGTTTGGCATGTCTTCTTGAAGCCAGAGGAGGCACGCCAAAGACAGGCATGACTTCAAATGACTGTGTTAAATAAATTAGAAGTTACCCGTATTGTTATATAAAAATGTTTGTGTTTTAAAACGAGTATACAGACCACCCCCCTCAAGGTGTGAGACAATGTACTCTATTCGTAGGTCCTTGTAAATGAGGTGCTCGTGTTTAAAAAATATTTACCAATTCAGTGGACAGAAATTACCTCATCACTTTTTTCTTTTTGTGGTGCCGGGCCTTGAACCCCATGCCTTCAGCGTGTGGGGTGCACTCCACAGCACAGATCTCCACCCTAGCCCCGTGCTGCCATGGGCCTGTTTGTTCCCAGTGGAGCTCGATGTGTCCCTGCACTCCCGCGAGCCTGTTCTATTTTTCATGCTGTCACTTGCTGCCTCCTGTGCCAACCGTGGTTTCAGTGCACATCATGCGTGTCCCACGTGGCCTGAGCAAACTTGCATGAGCTCCTCTGGCTCCTCTACTGGGGTGGCAGAGACTGACACCAGCGTCTGGGTGGAGCCAGGGCCCCTGTACCTCCCCCTTCCCTCCCAGGACTCTGTCCTGCTGCTGACACCACTGACAGGATGACAGAGTGGGGTCCGTGTCCCCGAGGCTGGTGTCATGGCATGGGCCTGCGATGGTGCACCCAGGCTCCAGCGAGAACACATGGCTGCAGACCTCCCTCCGTCCCGGCTCCTGAGAAATGCACCCCACTGCTGTGCCCTCTCCCCTGCAGCTCCTGCGCAGCACGGCACCCCTACACCCGCACCATCGGGAAGAGACCAGTGCGTCTGCCCACCCAGCAGCCCCTCGCCAACACCTGAGAGGATCCCTCGGAGGGCAAAAAGATGCGTGGCGGCCACAGGACCGGCCGTCACCAACTCGGTTTTCTTGCTTGGGCTTCCTTGGTCTGTTCTTGGAGTGTGCGTGTGCACATTAGCACATGTGAACACGTGTGTGTGTGTGTGTGTGTGTGTGTGTGTGTGTGTGTGTGTTTGTGCACACCTGGAAGGATGCTCCATGCGGCTTTCCTGCTCATGCAGCAAACATGGCTTCTCTGGGAGTAGAGAAGGCACCATCCCCAGACCTGGGTTTCAGACACCAAAGTTCTAGTGGCCACAAGGGCCACTGCCACTGTCTGGCATGGTGTCACCCCAGCAGCAAGCGTGGAGTCTTAGCCGTCAGCTCCTCAGCCAAAGATTTCTCCATCCATCACAGAAAGGGCCATGAGGGCTCTGGTGAGAGGAATCTTTTTGGCTTCTACCTTTACCTGAGGATAGCAGCTCGGTGGCCTTGCACACAGGTCTCACTGTGGGCCAAAGAGCTGGCTTCCTGGCCTGAGACTCAGGAGCTGGACCTCTGGGAAACTGTCCCCAGGGAGCAAAGCAAGCAAGCACAGAATCCAAATGATCTTGAAACTCATATAAAAAGTGTGCCTAAGAATCTTGCCTGCCTTTTCCTCCCTTTCCAAGTCAAATTCTCTTTGCAAGTTTCTGGGAAAGTTCATGCAGGCACTTTGCAGCAGACACCAGGAAGCCAGAGAGGGCCCAGAGTCTGGGCCTGCTGTACCTGGGGAAGGACAGAGCTTTCTGCACCCCTCCAGAAGACAGAGAACAAAAATGCAAGATCCAGGATGCCCTGCACACACACACATGCACTCCAACACACATATGCACATGCATGCACACACCTAGAGGCAAAATCACGCATGTCCACACAGACAGGCATGCATGCCTCATGGGCATGGTGTGTACACACAGGTACGTGGACATGCATAGACATACATACAAACACAGGCAGGCATGCACCCACACAGGAGCTCACACAGGTATCCTGCAGGTGTCACAGCCAAATCCCAGGCTTGGAGGAGCAGGAGCAGGAGTAGGGAGCGTGTGCGGCAAACAGGAGCGACCCTGCAGGCAGAAGGTGCAGGAAGGGGGCCCAGGCACACAGCCTGCAGCCCGAATGGCTTCACAGGCTCACAAAATGCTTGCCACGGTAAAGAAAGGCTCAGCCATGACACTCGGCATTTGCAAAGCTCAGGGCACCTGGCCCAAGCTGTGCTCCCTTTTGAAGGAACATTTCTATGACAGCAGGACTGAAGAAACTACTGAGTTCAAAAGCACCTGCTGCAGAGCCCTCTGTCCTCCTTTCCCACCTTGATCCTTTTTGAGGTCAGGCCAGCTCTCCACGGCCCACCAGTGGCTGCCAGAGCACAGAGCATCAGGTGATTTTCCCACCCCACGGTTCCCTAGGAGACACTGCATTCTGCTTGAGCCGCCTCACAGGCTGGAGAGAGCCCCGAGGGATGGCGTAGGTCTCGTGGCTGTCCTCCAAGGCCGACAGGAGTGCCAGGCTTCCAAGAAACGTTGGGGCTGTAGGGTGCTGGGGCCGATTCTCTTGGGGAGCAAGGACATGCTTGGGTCAGAAAACGGGAAACAGAGAGCACGCACTGCACAGGGGGCGAGTGGGGCTGGGAAGGAGGGGCCGCAGGCTGCAGTCGGTGCCAGGCTCTTTGTGGCTTCCTGGGGACTCCCTCCCACCACCTCGGTGGGCACACCTGCAAAGAGGGCTGTCTGTCTGTCACAAGCTGCTGAACACAGCTGTTTGCTGCGTCCGTTCAAGACTGGGATGTGCTCCATGTGTGTTACCTCCTGCCCCACAGCATTCCATAGTGGTCAGAATAGCCCGAACCTGCCCGCTGCCCACGCATACAAGCAGCGGACGGGGGACAGGGACAGAGGTGCGTTCGCCTCACCCACACTTGAACAGTGAGCTCAGCATGAGCCCAGTGCAGGAACAGGCCACTCTGCACCGGAAGATGCTGGCCGCAGAGCTCTGCAAGCTGCGAGTGGAGGGTCATCATGGAGCCCCAGCAGCAGGTCTGAGTGTGGCCACTGCAGCTCCTGGGCAGGACCTCAGCTCCCCGGGTCACAGGAAGAGGAGTGGAGTGGGCGAGTCCTGGCAGAGTAAGGGAGCCCCGCTGGAAGGGCTGGGCTTGGGGCACACCATCAACACTTGCTCTCCTTCCACAGGGGAGAATGCCCCAGGAGCCCTGATGCCCAATGAGTAGTCTGTCTGTTGAGTTACTCAAAAGCACCTTGCAATGTTTCAGAACAAATCTTCCCTGCAATTAGGGTTGACAGATAAAATTCAGGATGCCAAGTAACTTCAGAGTAACATTTTTTAATAAAAATATATCCTATGCAATGCTTAAGACATTCTTCTACTTAAAATTTTCAATATGTATCTGAAATTCAAATTTAGGTGGCCATCTTGGCTTTTTGAGGTTTTTGTGCTTGTTTGTTAAATATGGATGCTATGTCTGTTAGAAATTGACCGGTGTGGCCAGCCATACAAACGCAGCAGGAGAAGTGGGGCCTGAAGTCAGCAGGCCGATGGCAGCAAGCACACTTGGAGGGGCTGGGGCCCCTGACAATGCATGTGGATATCAGAGCCCCACACTCTGCCAGTTTAAAATTAAGTAATACGATAAAGTCATGAAATGTAAAAATAAATACATTTTTTAAAAGACAGTTTAACATTGTAGACTGACCTCTACGCCATGCCGGGCTGGCATGGAGCAGGTGTCTCTGCGGTCGGGTGGCCTGGCTTGGGCTGTGGTAAGAATGAGCCCGCTGTCCACAGGTGTGTGTGTGTGTGTGTGTGTGTGTGTGTGTGTGTGCTGTTACTGCCCGCACACCTGTCTCCCGCACACCTGTCTCTTGGAGCAGGGGAGGGGGTCCCAGGCTGGACAGCACCCAGCAGCCACCGTCCAGGATGTGCCTGGGCTTGGGCCAGAGCTAAAGAAGCAGCTCTGCTCAGTCTGAGCGGGAATAGAGGTGCTGCAGCCCAAAGTGACATTGTGGCTCCCACATGTGACTTGCCACAAGGTCTGACCAGGGCCACTACAGGGCTGCCAGGTCGGAGCCCACAGGCCAGCAGCGCTGGAGGAGCCCTGCTGTTTCTAGGGGTCCTTTATTGCAACTGACATTGGCTCTCCCTGGGGAAACCTGAGGAAAATGACCACAGCCGTGCTCGGGAGGTAGGTGTGATAGGACTCCTGCAGAGTCCCTGCAGGAGAAGCAGCCAGCGTCCTAAGACCCATGCCACCACCCAGGAGAGACCTGCTCCACAGTGGGTTAGCTCAAAGCACCTGCCACCTGGTCACTGGAAAAGACAGGGCCCCTGCATGGCCCTCAGGTGGCTCTGGCCCAGCTGAGGCCCAAACACACACAAGAAATGCATACAGGAAGGGTCAGCGCAGAACCAACAGGAACTCACACCCTCCACGGGCTGGCGACTGTGTCTGCCACACACAAGAGGACGCCACGTCCTGCCCACATCCAGAGCTGTAGGGTCCTCTGGGCACTCTGCGTGGCTGCTGTGGGCCAGGGCTGCCCACAATCAACTCCTGGACACAGAACTGCTGAAGGTGGCAGGAGGGCACAAGGCAGGTTCCCAAATCCACACGCTGGGATCCTGAGACGGTTTCCTGAGTGAAGGTGGGAAAGAAGCGAACTTTTCTATGAAACCAAATTCATTATTGCTAGGACTGCCCTCACTTGGAAGGTTGGTACTAGGTAGATCTGCCGCTTATAAAACAAGGTTACTGACCCATAATAGGCTTTTTTAAAATTAGAGAGAGAGACACAGACAGAGCGGGCCCAGTGTGGGTTAGTCACCCAGCTTGCAGCTGTCACTGTCCCCATGTAAGACACTCAAGCTGGGAGCAGCACTGATAGGAACAGAACCCTTGGGAAGCGGTCAGTGCCCTGGTACAAGAGCCCTCCCTAACCCCTGCCCCACAGCCCATCCAGGTGCAGGCTGCCTCTTGCCACCAGCTCGGCCTCCTTCCTAGCAAGATTGCAGGGGAAGTTTCACCGCTGCCGGTGGCTGCCTTGTTAACCTAGCAAGAGTAACGATTGTAATTCTCAGATCCACGCAGCCCAATTTCCAGCAATTAGCTAGGTAATTTGCTTCCCCAGAGCCCCCACGGTGAATTGCCCATTAAGTAAATATCTGATGCATTGACAGTCTTCCTGCACCACGGAGCTGAGATAGCAAATGAGCGATAATTACACTTAAGTGTGCACCCATCTGCAGGCCTTTGTTCCCAGGCTCTGGTCTCCAGCACCAACAGCATCCGGATGAGCTCAGGGACACAGGTTCCAACCCATTTCACTGATGGTAAAGCTGAGAAGAATAAACAGGAATTGCTTGGGTGAGAAACGTGCCTTTTGGATGCCTACTAACCCCCAGGGGCTTTGTTCATTCATTTTCAAATACCTAACATGGGCTCACTGGGTGTTTGGGTGAGCCTGCGGCGGACTGCTCTGGTGTCTGGTGGTGCACGAGCGAGCAGTCCTGAGACCTCAGTGTCATCTCCTACAGCCAAGGAACACAGACCACAGGACACAGCATGTGAACAGCACGGGGCTCAGTGACAGTGGGTGGCCGGAGGAGCTGCCCCCCAGGCCCCACTGCAGAAAGCAGATCGCCTCCAGCTGCCTTGAGCTCAAACCCGTAGCAGGAAGCTCTCGAAGCCGCTCTGGACAGCAGCTCTGCAACTGCCCTGTGCCACCCGATGGGCTTCGAAGGCCCACTGTCAGGGACCTGGGAAGCAAGTGGTCTCCGCAGCCCCACCTAGGGAGAGGGCGCCCATGGGTGGGCTTTGTGGTGGGGCGCAGACAGGGCCGCTCGGCTCAGCAGGGAGCTGCTCCGGGTTGTGGTCCCCAGTCCGGCTGACTGGGGGAGTTTCTGGAGTGCCTGGGGACGACCAGAGCAAAGCGCGCAGAGGCACGGCGCTGCTGTTAAGGCCTTGGAGGAAGCGTGTGGTGACGCATCTGGGCATCCATACTTGGTTACAAGTCCGTGCTGCCCAGAAGGCGGCAGGAGCGGAGATGCACGGATGGCAGTGCTCGCAGCCCCTCTACGAGGTTACCGACCATTAGGGTTGAATCATCCCATTTAAAAAACCCAGTCAAGATTTCTGGGTTTGTGCCTCCTGGGTGCTTACTAAGCCCGCGTGCGGTCAGGCATGAAGTCACATCGATTTCTGAGGTGGGAGCCTGCACATTAGACTCACCCACTGCTCTCCACCCATTCCCAGAAAACACCTGTTGGGCGCCAGCATTGCCCAGGGCAGGTCCCCTGCATGACAGACAGGGCCCACGTGAGAAGGATAATGACACCCCAGGACTCCAGGGCCAAGGGAGCGGGAGCTGCGGGGAGCCCCTCCCTGGATCCCCACAGGAAGAGTGCGCAGCACACACGCTCCGGAGGACACGCACAGCTTACACGCACAACCTACACACAACAGAGGTGCCCACAAATGCTCATACCACAATGCACATATGCACACTGCAGACACATGTGCAGGCACACTTGTCACAGCAATGACTCTGGTGTTCACAAGACAAGCAGCGCCTGCTGGCCTGGCAAGTGTCAGCCTTCAGCTCAGCGTGCCACCCCTTCACCCCTGGGGGTCGCAGGGCCCTGTGCTCCGTGCCCTGAACGCCCCATGTGCCAGGCTCATGCAGCTGCTAGGCACAGACTTGCTGTGCCCCATGCCACACAGCCAGAGCCTTGGGCTCCCCACAGCCCTGCAATTAGACCCCTGGTGCTAATGAATATGTTAATGAGGGTAATTACCATAGCCATCACTTCATTAGTGAGCTGACCCTGGCCAAAGTGGAAGTTCTTTGGTTTTCTGCACTCTGACTAAAGGTTCCAGCCTGCAGAAGGCAGAACATTAGATTAAGGCACCCTGGGGGACCCCAGGCCCCCCCAAAACAAGGAGCATCATCACAGCCTGCTCCCAGACTGGCGAGAAGAGTCACAGCAGGTGGGGCTTCCCAGCCCAGCTGTGAGCATGATTTGTCAGAGCCCAGACCTGTTTGCAGGAGAAAGCCTGTCTCCTGGTAACCGTGGGCCTGCCTGGGTTCAGCAGCGCACAAGCGCAGCACAGGCTGGGCCCACGCATCAGAAGCCTGTTCTGGCTTGGGCATGAATACACAGAGGGTGGCCTGCAGACAGATGGGGATCTGGGCCCCAAGAGCCCATCATTTCCAGCTGGGCCCAAAGAAGTGTATGGAACGTGAAGCCTTCACCCTGTGACAGGCTGTGCTACAGTTCGCATGCAGATGTTCCCATGAAGCCAGGCTGTACTAGCCAGGGTTTTACTCGAGGGACAGACATAACACAAGATGTACCAGTCACAGAGTCAGATGAGGAAGTGAGCAGAGGCCGTCTGCACACCCGAGACTGAAGGATTGAGTCCCAAGGTCTGAAGCTCCCCGCAGCGTCCTGTGCAAGTCTCTATCAGTCAGCCGGTGGGTCTGCGACGGAAAGAATCTACAGTGCAAGCTGAAGGATCCACGCTGGAGGCCGGAGTCTGCGCTGGAAGCCAGGGGACGAAGTCCAAGCTGACTGTCCAGACTGAAGTTCCTCCGAGGAAGTGGAATGCCGATCCTTTCCTCAGCCCCTGTGTAGCCCCTCTTTGTGCTGAGTCCCTGAGGGGTGGGTCCCCACAGCCCAGAGTGTAGAACCGGGGAGGTAATCCAGCCAAGCTGACACAATGTATGGACCGCTGCACTGGGGTGGGCTCGAGAGTGGGCTGGATCGTGGGTCTGCACTGGGCATGGTGTAGTCCACTGGCCGGCTAGGGCTGAGGAAGGCGTTGGCAGGTAGGGTCTGCTGGGAAGAGGTGTCGCTGGGCTGTGACGTGGAGGGGTGGTCCCTCCCCCACCCTCCATGCTTCCTGGTCACCATGAGGTGAGTGACTTTGTCCTCCTGCAGGCCCCTCTGCCAGGCCATTTCTTCCTTGGAGTCAGATGGCCATGGACTGCACCATAAGCCAAAGTGTGTCGGGCGCTGTCTCAGGGAGGACTCACTGGCCAGCCGTCTTCCAGGAAGAGGAGGCACTGCTCTGGTGAGCACCCCTGCTGGAATCTGTGAATGTGCAATGAAGGGGACTCCAGGCAGGAGATCCCAAGACCGGGAGGCCACTGGTCACTCAGATGGCCCAGAGCCCAGTCCCAGCATCGATAAACTTGTAGAAATTTGTTATAACAGCAGTCGGACACTACTGCATGCATAATAGCCTAACCACAAGCCTGCCTGATATAGGGGGCTCTCCCCACAGCTATCTCAGATCTGCTGGGATGGGGTCTGGACCCCTAGATACCAACTTCTTGGACCTGGTCCCTGGTGTAGGACAGCGCGCTGCCTGTCTATAGAAAAACGCCTATATGTGTTCAGTGCAGGTGCAGGGCTCTTCCCTCCTACTGGTGAAAGCCAGGGATACACAGAGTCACCCAAGGCGCTCACGTCCACACCATGAGGCTCTGAGGCTACTTCCTAAAAACCCACAAGGACAGATAGGAAGGCCAGTGAGGCCAGGCCTGGGCAAAGCCTCGCCCTCCACACAGGCTGCTGTCCAGAGCCGGGCCAGGTCTTCCCAGGTACAGAGGCCCAGGGGTCTGGGGCACTTCCCTGGGCTTGTCTTTGGGGGCCCCAGTTCTGCTTGCTGCTCGCTTGCCAGGGTTTCCGCCTACACAGGTGATTTCCTGTGGTGACTTCTCCTCCAGCTGTTCTTCCTCTCCCTTTCACCCGGCTTCTCTCCGACTACATCTCTGCGCACAAACCCTCCTGCATTCCTTGTGCCTCTCCGCTTCCCCATGTGCTACTCCTAAAGGAAAGATCTTGCCCATGCACTTGCCTTGCCATTTCTCCTTGCCCACACCTGCCTGGAGGTAGAAGGCACTCTGCACCCTGCCTGTGGTCAGAGATACTTGCGCTGACTCTCGTCCGAGTCTAGCCGCCAAGCTGCGCAGGAACTGCCCGTCTCCTTCCTCCTCCTGCTCCTGCAGCATCTCCCTGCCCCAGGGTCCATCTGTGCTCTCTGCCCTCCAGACTGGCTCCCAGGGCCCCTCCTCTACCCCCACAACCTATGCCACAAGAGCTGGAGCCAAAGACCCCACTGCAGCCCCCACCCAGCAACCTCACAAGTTGCAGGAGGCCCTGTCCTCAGGTTCCTCCCCACGCCCTGGGAAGGAGTCACCTCCTGAGTCAGGGCTGAGCACCAGTGATGTGGGTGACCTGCACATGCTGCCAGCTTGAGGCTGCTGTCACATCACCACAGTGCTCCTGGCATCACCTGTGAGTGACAGAGACCGAAGCCACCCAGGAAACTGTGTGTTTCTATCCAGGACGCCTGTGGGAGGAGAGAGGAAGTTTGGTGACTCAGGGACCTGCTCATGTCCCCTCATCAGCTAGGCCTTGCAGGGGCTCTGGGCAGCCTGTTTTGTGGACAAAAAGGCCAAGATTCAGAGAGCAGGGCCAGGGAGATAGCTCAGCAACACAGAGAGCTGGGCTGGCAAGAACAAGGTCCCAAGTTTGGTTTCTGGTCAGAGAGAGAAAAGGATCCATCCTGGAAATGACAACAGAGCCAGAATGCAAACTCCATGTCCCTGCACCACTCTGTCCTGGGCCCCTGAGAGACAGGAGTTCCCTGGGTGATTCATGGGCAGAACCAGTGCAGGAAAAGCTGGGATCACGGCTCATGTGGAAGCAGAGAAACTCATTCTTCCCTCTTAGGGAGGAAAGGAGCCCCCATCAGCCCTGCCGGCCCCAGCGCCCCCCTCTGCGTGGGAACCTGCCACATTCTTCTCCACCTTGCCACATTCCTGCTGCCCGCATGCTGCCCTCTTGCACAGGGGTGCGACTTTGCTCACCCAGCTGCCAAGTTCTTAGCGACTCCCAGGAAGGCACCAGGCGGGGACAGCAAGGCCCAGCAGCCGGAAGCTCAGCCCCCTCCCCGGGGTCACCGCCAGCTGGCAGGAGCAGGCTGGGACAGCCCACGGAAGGGAGGCTGCCGGGCTGTGGCCTGCTGGGGTCAGGGCGGGGCCGGCTGCCACGCAGGACCTGGTGACGGGCCCTGAGCTGCCACACTCTGTGCTATGTGCTGGCTCGTCGCGGCACACGCATTCTCCAGGCCGCTGGGCCCCGGCCTCCCACAGGTTCCGGGCAGGACAATGGCCGAGCTGGGCATGCGGCGAGCTGGCACAGGCTGCTTCCATTGTCTGCGCAGGGCCTGGCCCTCCTAGCAGTGCCCAGCCTGAAGGTCACCGGGCAGTATGACTAAGCCGAGCAAGCAGGGTGCGTGCGAGCTCCGGGGAATGAAAATCCTTTTGTTGTGCGCCCGGAAGGTCAGGCATTGCCATTTGAGATTGCTTGGACCAGCAGGGTGCCCACCGCCCCCGAGAAGGTGACAGCATCAGTCAGCATGGCTGCCGTCGCCAATGCAGCACCCTGAGCAAAGGCCCCATTATCGGTCACAGACAAACGCCATTGTGTACGGAACTGGCCCACAATAAAGAGGTGGTTGTTTGAAAGGCCACTGGCCAGCTGAGCCTGGACAGATGGACAGATGGATGGAGAGGTGTCCAGGACAGCACAGACGCCCGGCTTCAGGGCCGCCAGCCCCAGGCACTTCCAAGGCTACGCGACAGGGTCCATCATAAGTTGCCGTGGGCCTCTGGCGGTGCTCATTTCTCGTTCCCCAGGAGAGACACAAGTCGGCTCCTGTGGCCTCTTGCCCACACCCAGGGGACACCACGGGGGCCACGCAGACCTGCAGCACTGGCTACACCGCCATGCTTCCCGGGTGAGCAGGCACATCCCGCGTCCTGTGCTTACAGGCATGCTGTCACTTCAGCACGGGGACAGGACAAATCGCCAAACGCAGAATAGAGCTGCACTGCTCCACGGCCCTCCTCAGATCTGCAGACCACAGCATGGACACCTGCCTGGCAGAAGGAAGGGCGTTCTGACAGTTGTAGAGCTCTGGGGCTCTGCTGTGCGCCTGGGGTGAAGAGCCTCTGGAGTCCGCATGCGCACTGGAGACTGGCCTAGGGTTCTGCTGTGCGCCTGGGGTGAAGAGCAGCTGAAGTCCGCATGCGCACTGGAGACTGTGCGTGCTCTCTGGTCCGACAGGAGAAAAAGCAAAGGGCTTGAAGAACAAGAGCAGATATTGCACATGACACTGAGAACCTACTGACATTGTGAAATACCATAGGTGCAGAAACTGAAATTCTCCTAAGGGCCAGGAGACTGCCCTCCTCATGAGCTCGGAGCTCTCAAGGGTTGTTCGGGGCAGGAGGGCTCATGGTGACCCAGGCTCCCTGTTTCCCCAGCACCACCACATCAGGCAGCTGAAGCGTGCTCAGGAGCCGCTTTCACCACCGCCCTATTGTCCCTTACACCAGTGCAGCCTTCCCTGGGGATCGCAGGTAGATGGCTCCAAACTCCGCAGACCCTCAGGTCTTCGGGACAAATTAGTTTGCATATAAGCCGCAGGCACCTCATGAAGACCTGGACTCCTCTCCAGACGCGCGTAGCACAAATGCTGCGTAAACATTCACGCTGCTTAGAAATAATGACAGGAAAAGGCTTGTGCGCATTCAGTGCAGAAGCAATTCTGTTCCTCAGAGTGTCTGATTTGTAGTTGGTTGGCTCTGAAGCAGCAGAGCCCATGGCACTCTGCTCCGATGGCTGGGCTGCCCCTGATTCCCTCAGCTTCTGCTGCACTGCCCTCTGCCCCCTGGCAGCTGCAGGAGGAGCAGCAGCAGGAGGGACTCCTCTCTGGGCCAGAGGGGTCCTTGGACCCAGGGCTCATGTCCTGGTGTCCACGGGAGGTGGGCCTGTGGCTTCTCCCCTAAGTGCTGCCTTCACCCTCCAGGCACTCAAGAGAGGGAGCATCCGGGATAGGGTGACTCCCACACCAGATGCAAAGGACCCCTGCCCAGAAGTCAGCTATGGGGAGACAGCCTTGCTGCCCCTAAACCATGAGGTGTGACCCCCAGGCAGGCAGGCTGTGCAGCTACACATTTCTAGGGCTCAGAGGGAACAGGGGGGTCAAGGCCTTCAGTTGGCAGCTAGCTAAACCAATACACTCCCTTTATTGCTCAATCTGATTTGAGTTGGGTTTGTATCACTGGGACAAAACTTTCTGCTAATCCATATGGCCCCAGCACTAAAAAGGCAAGTCCATCCCTAGACAAAGCCATCAGCCCACTGCAGTGGTCAGAAAGGTGACAAATGCCTCAGAGGATGCTACCACAGGTGCTCGGACCTTTCCTAGGGAGATGGTCAAACCTCACTGGAGGTGCAAACCCTCCTGCCGTGGCCAGGAATGCATCTACCTTCCGGGATGGGTCATGAACTTCAGCCTCCAAGGCCCACAGAGTCCAAGTTCAGATCCTGACATTGCCATGTCCCATAAAACCCAGCAGAGAGCTGGCCACATATCAAAAAAAAAACAAAAAGCCAGGCTGGAACCGCACAGCATGGACGGTCCCTGGGAGCCAGCAAGCTCATATCCAAGGATTCTTCTGAAGGGAATGAAATCAAATGTGGAAGAGACAGGTGCTCCTCGATGACAGAGAGACATGGGTCTAATCTACGTGCCCATCACAGCTGAGGAGCAGGGTCTGCTCAAGAGAACATTGCTTAGCCATGCAGAGGAGAGTTCTGGCACATGGGCGGGGCTGGAGAGTGGTATGGTAAGTGCGAAAAGCCAGCCACAGAAGTGCTGCCTGCGTTCTCACATGTGTGAGAGAGCTAAAGTAGCGGCTGTTCCAGAAGCCGAGGTGGCAGAGGTAAGGCAGGTGGGAGGCTGGTGTTGGGTACTGAGCTGCAGCTATGGAGAGGAGATGGTTGGGCTTTCAGGCACAGCAGGGGAACAATGGTGACAGTAATGTGTGGCATATTTCAGAACAGCTGGAAGAGAGTTTGAATGTTCCCAAATTGAGGAGTGCTCGAGGTGACGCCTCTGTGACTGCTCCAACCCAGTCCTCGCGCCCTGTGCTCACGCATCTGGCCATCAGTGTGCCAAATCAATGTGCACGTTAGCATAAGGTAACGGAAGAAAAGCAAAGCTATGAGAGGCCGCCTCCCCTTCATCTCTTCGCCTCCACTACTCTCGGCCCCACCTCCCACCCTCCACCATCACTACTTCCCCC
>PVKA01006051.1:0-86230 GCA_004027165.1 Ctenomys sociabilis | reverse complement strand
ATGAGAGGCAAGATCTGCACTAATGGTGGTTGGACAGGATATTATGTCGGCTTTTAGTGCTATGGTCATCCACTAGGTAAATAATTATTGAATCTTTGATATAATTCAGCTATAAAAAAAACCTGTAAATATAATTTCATGTATGCACCTTGTACAGTACCAAAACGTTATGAAAACAGTTTGCAATGTATTAATTCATTGACTCTGTATGGTTAAGGTGTCTTGAAACTGTCTGATTGACATTTGTATTTTAATAAAATAAAAATAAATGGAAAAAAAAATTCCACTGGTAAGATGTTTTCCCCTATCTTATTTTATACATCTCCATTAGTCTCATTTTTCCTGGCTAGAGATTTAGTATCTTCAGTGATAGCCTGAGTTCCAATTTCACAGGTCAGAAATTTTGCCAGGTACTCTGGTCCAACATAGGTCCAATGTCTGCAAGAAGCAGTTCCAGAATTTCAGGGTGCATAGAACTTCTTCATTCAGAGCCATAGAACAAGCTTCTCTGAGGTGTCGTTGCTGGGCTCCTCATGACTAAGATGGAATGCATTGAGCAGCTCCAGTTGGGCTTTAGGATAGAAATGAAGACATGGCCTTTATCTTCGAGGAGCTTACTGCAAAATGTTGGTAAGATGTTTTCCCCTATCTTATTTTATACATCTCCATTAGTCTCATTTTTCCTGGCTAGAGATTTAGTAACTTCAGTGATAGCCTGAGTTCCAATTTCACAGGTCAGTCTGAGAAGTGCATATGAGTCTGAGAGTGGGGAGGTAAATGTTTTCAGCTGAAGAGTATCTCCAGGAAAGGAAATTTCCATTAAAGAAAACATGACCTTATATACTAGGCATGACCTCCCCTTAGGCACTTAAAGGGCAGGATTAGTATACATTTTTGAAAGTCCTCAGGACTTCCTTATATCTTTATAGAAAATTTGACCACGTTAATTCAATCAGAGCTGACAGGTGACACAGACTTGGCCACTTGGGTCAGGATGCATGAGCTCTTTGGGAGACACCACAAGTATTATTTTTAAACATAGGTTAAACAGATTTGCTTCTTTGGCCAATGGCTTTGGTACATGCTAGACAGTACTCACTGTATTTTTTTTTTTTTTTTTTTGTGGTGGGGATCGAATTTAGGACTTTGTGCTTGCCAGGCAGGTGCTTATGCTGCTGAGCTATCTCTCCAGCTCTGTATGTTGAAACAAAGCATTGCTCAAAGCTCTGAGAAATCAACTTTCAGGTGGGACAAACAAACCTGGTAAGAATTATTGCCTGAGGTGAAGTAGACTTCTTCAGGTATGTGAACAGAGGTGCTGAATGCAGAGAGAATCCAAGGTAGAGAGAGAGAGAGTTTTCTAAAGAGGTGAGCTAATTCCCCAAAGATGTCCACATGTTCTTGATGTATAAAGGTAAACATTGACCACATCACTCCCAAGCAGGAGCATACTGGGAAACTCCACTCGCCTAAACACAGATCTAACGAGGGCCTAGCTGATGCATTCTTAGCGTGTTGCACAGCCTCACATTGAGCCCAAGGTGCTGGGCAGCTCTTAGGACTGGAAGATAGAAAGAAAAGAATTTTAACCTGGATTTGGTGCTAATTACCCAGAAGAATTTGGGCAAGTCATTTCAATTCTCTAGGTCTCTATTTTCATAACCATATGGAGTGGGTCTTTGTACAGAAGTCCTCTAAGACCCTGCTCAGCTTTATACCTAGTAGTTGACTTCTTTCCCATGTACTCTGTATTTATTATTGCTTGATCAAGCAACAGTGAATCTTGCTGTTCCAAGCTATGGAAGAAAGGTAAAGAAAGGCTCATAGTTTATCCATATTTAAGGCAGACTCCTTAAGGTGAGTACTGTGTCTCTTCAATTTGAATGTGCAGAACAGTGCTGCATATTTTTTTTTTTGGCACACCATTTTTTATTTTCAGCTACTTAAACACTTTCTTAGGCAGTAAGACAACTTGTATTTGGGGGTCTTATGATTTCTGAGAACATATTTTAAAAACAAACTTATCTCTATTATACAGAGTTGTGATATAAAGAAGATTTCTAGGCTATCTTGCTTTTCAGAAAGCAGATAGTTACACTGCAAACCTGCTCAACCAACCTTTCTAGGTAAGTCAGTGTTGCAGAATGAAAAACTGTGGTTCAGAAGTCTTCTGTTATGAATACTTGAGAGCTTTCAAGCAATGTTGAGTTTCTTCCACAAAGAGCCACCAGAATTTTTCATAATGTCACTTGGTTTCATCCAGAATGGCTTGGCATGGAGAGCTCCCACACGTCTTCCAATAGTGCACTTTGATATCATTCATGTTGAGTTCTGAGCAAGAGCACATGATCCCGATCAGTGCCTTATGAGGTGTTCCAGCGCCCTTCACTGCTTCATGAAGCTTCTCAGTGAAGAAGGCAGATGTGCTTGTGGCACATCTCACGGAGGCTGTGAGGCTCCTCTCAGCATCACCCTTCAGCTCCAGGTCCAGAGCCCTGTTCATGTTGTGCTCACTGTACTTGGTGCATCTCTGAAACACTCTGCACAGATGGGGGCAGCTGTGGGTGGTCAGTACACATTCACATCTGTCCCCTTTCTCCTTTTAGGAGAGTTATATAGGGCTGTGGCATCTGTGTCCACCAAGTCTTCATTCACACCAAGATCCTCACATCGGTCCCCCTTAGAGAGAGAAAACAGAGCCTTTTGGAAATCTCCAGCTGTGTCTGCAGTGATGTCTTTGGCTAAATCTCTCTTCAGCTCATCTCTGTAGACTCTTTTAATCTCTCTAATTTCTTTATTCTTTCTTGGTGCCAAAATTTCAATGAGGACATCTTCATCAGTTCTGGGACCTTTCGTGGCCACACAGAGCTCGTCTGCGTTAAACTGGGTGGGAGTTCTAGTAGAGCTAAAACCACTTCTGCTAGATGACCTGTGAGGGCTTTCTTCAGAGCTTCATCCAATGGTCTCCCCTTTTCCTGGAGGTAGGCTGTTGTGCTCTGATGACTCTGGCATTGTTTTTCTTCATCAGAATGTCCATGATGGTTGCTTCATCCACACCTTTTACTGTTATGACTTTGTGCAAAGCCTCAAAATCTGAGGAGGTTATTAAAGCTGAGGCAGGAGCTCATGACTGACCAGGATCGTCTTTGGATGCTTCGCAGTTTGCACATATTCTTGCTCATGATTGACAGTAAAGTAGGCCTGCTTGAGGAATTCTAATACCATTGCCATTTTGTAGAAGTATCCTTTTCCTACCTTCTCCCAAAGAACTCAAGAGAGGCTCTTCCTGGAGCTTTTAATCCTGCACATATTTTGAAAGTCTGAGAAAGTGAGTGCACTGAAGAACAATTTCTACTTAAAATTATGGGTGGGAAATCATTGCACATCCAATGATTCCTTTTCCATCCCTGCTTGCAGTTGAGTGGGGCCACATGACTCATTTCCCCCAGGTGTTTATAAACTCTGGTGACACAGTGTGTGAGTCTTCTCATCAGAGTTCCTGGGTCTCTGAATATCCATGCGGAGCAGAATGTCCCATTCTCTACTTGCATCAAACTTTTGAGGGTGAAACAAACTTTTCTGTAGTGAAACCACTGAAATTTGGAAACTGGTTGGTGAAGGAATTTTCTTTAGTTCAAGGAGTATATTAGCAGTAATTGTACTTTGAAAGCCAAAGCGAATTAAATGCACCAGAAACATTGTGTGGCAGCTCTAGAGACAGCCCAAACCTGGCCAGAAAGCCAAGTTCACTTAGAATGAAGCCTAAGAGCAGTAAGCTGGAATTTGACAAGCTCTTTTCAAATTAATACTAAACCATGACATGTTTAATTCATGTATATATTGTATACATTTAAATCAAGGTAGACATGTCTACACAAACATTTATCATTTCTTTATGATGAAGCCAGCCAAACTCCTTTCCTTTAACTTTTTGAAACTGACAGAAGATTATTGTCATCTACAGTTTGCCTACTGTTCAGTAGTGTACCAGAATTGATTGCCTTTTAATATGGAAAATACAACCCAGAAGTTCTAGTAAAATACTCATGATCTCTATTATAATCACAAGGGAACTAAGGCTGGGAAAAATAAATAATTGGTCCTAGATGCAGAATGAAAGTGGCATTTCTAATATTCGAACCCAAGTTGGCTCTGAAACTTAGATTCATTGTTCACAGGAATGCTGGCTGCCTTTTAGCTGACTTCAGAGTAATAGAACGAGAAAGCTTTCATCTGTGGAGCTCTGGGGATGCCTCTGCACCTGTCCACAGATCCAGGTGGCAAGGAACACAGTCTCCTCTGCTCCCAGAGCAGCCTTTGCTGGGTGCCAAGCCTGCTCTTGATGGTAAAGCAGGGGCCTTGTTTGCTTCCTGCTGTAGCAGAGCCTGGGTGGCCGCATGGTCATCAGGCCAGCGCTAAGACCTCCCCGCCATTCTGAGCCCTGTTAGAGCACCAGTAGTTCCCATGTGAGCACAAGATGTTCAGCTAAAGCCAAGAAAGTCCCAGGCAAACAAGGACAAGTTGGTTACTTTATGAATCTCTTCCCTACCCAAATCTAGGCAGGTGGAAGAGCAGAGAACCTTCTGGGTGAGTGCAGGTGGGTGGGGGTCTCTCCTGTGCAGCAAGAGGGGATTGGAGGACCGTCTTGTAAGCACAGGGTTACATAACGGCATGAGGCTGGCTATGAGTCATGCTCACCAGGAGTGGAACACACACACCTAAATATAATTTACAAGTGACTCCTCTTGATGGTGTTGCACAACCGAATTAGCTCCTTAAAAAAAAAAAAAAAAGAACACCCACTTTAAAGCACAGCAGATGATCTGGGCTTCTGCTCCAAAACATCCAAGTTTGCTCTGGCTTGCAGAAACAGCCTAGATGGACTGGACAGAATTTAGAGTTAGCTTGAGCGAAGCACATTTGTTGCCACCCACTGCTCCAGACATCCAGGACTGAAGTTCTGATCTACCTTCCCTTGTCACAAGCCTGGCTTTTGCGCAACAGCTTGCTGGAGAATGCATGAGATAGTTCCAGTCCCCGCCCCCAACCCCAACACAGAGGGCTGCTAGCACGAGGAGGGGAGTGTGTAGGGTTTGCCAAAGCTTGCATCTGGCCAGGGAGAGATCACGCTGTATTTCAGAGCGATTGATTCCTCCAAGGAGCAGCAGGCCTGTGGAGGAGGACTGTAACCATCGAGGGCACCGAAGTTTCAAACACCCCAAACTGCCAAGAGGGTCTGGCTCTGTGGGCTCCTGGAGTGCTGCCCTGCTGAGCTTATTTTGGAAGTCTGTTTAGAATTTACAGCCCTGCCTCTTTAGAGGGTATTTTAAGATGCTCCGCCAACCCGCAGGGGCTCTGAGTTGCTTTTGTTTCTGTACTCACACAGATGAGGAGCTAAACTAATTGAGAGACTGACCCAAATTTGTGAGTATCACAGAATATCATGAGTGGCCTGAATTCCTGCAGCCTTGTGCTTGCTTCTGTTCTCACATTCATTTGGAAGACATTCCTGGATCTTTTGCAAAAATATTCTCACCCACAAAAAATCAGCAAATCAACTATCAGTTCCCTCTTGCAAACGGGGACCCCACAAAGTCCCACCAAGAAGAATTTCGGGTGATAAACTCTTCCACAGGCTTTTGTTTATATAGACACAGCAAAGTGCAGCCTGTGTTCCCATATCTTCCTTTAATTGAAATAACTTGGGTGTCCTGGGGTTGATCTACCCTAGATTGTAAGGGAGGGAGGTTCTCCTCCAACTTTGGGATGTTTTTGTCTTTAACTCCTCCAAGTATGGTTTTCTGGCCAAAAACACTTGAAGCCACTGTCAGGATTCATGGAAGATAAAAAGAGAAAGAGCCTGTCTTCCCCACTGCCTCCCCACCCCAGACACAAAGGAAAGAGAGGAGGCGGTGAAGCTAAAGTGCAGGGTGCGATGCAACCAGGGGCCCTGCTGGAGAATCTTCATTTCAGATGGGCATTTTCCATTTACTTCGTAGGTCTCTTTTTCCCTTTCCTCATTCTCAGCTTTCAGTCTCCTTCATGATTAATAGATATGCCAGAAAGCTTCTTATTCTTTCTTTGGGAATTATGCTTACAATAAAGAATAATTTGCGCAAAAATGTAAGTTGCTGAGAGAAGTGGGCAGGCGCCACCCAGGAGTGTGGAAGCAAGCGTGGCTGCAGGTGTGGGTGGCCTGCCAAGCGCAGCAGGTGGTCAGCACAGAAGGCAGCTGAGCACAGAACTCCTTGTGGACCCTGGGCACACAGTCCCTGGCATGGCCTCTGGATTCCTCTTGTTTTGCTGGCTCCCTCTCTAGCTCACCTGAGTGGATATCAAATCCAGTCTCTTGTGGTATTTTTCTTACTTATAATTTAAATGGGAGTTCTGGGATGGTGTGTTGCTAGATATTATTGGTGTAGAAAATCTTGACAAACATTACACAGAGACTTGGAAGAAAAAAATGAGAAGGAAAAAAGAGGCACAATGAACTTCTTAGAGCCTGCTACTCACAGGAAAGTTCACTGACCAGCAGAGCTAAAGTACGCAGGGAGATTCTGGCATCTCCCCACAAGATTCCCATAAGCCAAGAAAAGCCCACACATCATGGCCTAGCACACTACCTGGGAAGTTTAAAAAGTCACCTCTAGCTATTACCCATCCATATGCAACACCGTTTGGCCAAATGATTGTAGTCAGAACACAGGCTTCAGTGCTTCTAAAGTTCTGCAGATGATTCAAATGCGATCCAGATAAGAGAAGCAGTAGCACACATGAGGCCAATGACTCCCAAGTCTGGTACATGTGCATCAACACCTATGAGCACAGCACCAATTCCTCTTAGCACAGCACCAACTACTATGACCATAACACCAATGGCTATGACCAGAGCACCAATGCCTGTGAGCACAGCACCAGTGCCTATGACTATGGCACCAATGCTTATGACCATAGTACTAGAACCTATGATCCCAGCACCAGTGCCTACGACAACAGCATCAGCACCTATGACCACAGCACCAACGCCTGTGAGCACAGCACCAATGCCTATGGTCATAACATCAACACCGCCTGTCAGAATTCAGATTCCTGGGCTCCTCCTTGACCTGAATCAGAAACTCTGTGGCCAGGGGGTAGCAGTTAGGATTAAAAAAAAAATTACAGCTACTTGGACAGGTTGAGAGCCCCTATTATAGAAGGACCCTAAAGAGGAATAATAGCTTCAAATATACTTAATTGCACTGAAAAACCTCCAGAAAATATCTATTATCTGTGACATGGAGTTTAGCCTTTTCAAATGACATTCTAGATTCTCCAGCACACCTTTGTAAACATATCTTCTGTATTTTTGTTTTGTTTGGTTTTAATCTGAGTTGTTAAAATGAATACTTCACATGGTAGACCTCCTGCTAGCTATTAACCTGGTGATTCTGTGCTTCCAAAGCTGTGACTTCAGTCAACTTCATCGTATCTGAATGCAACCACGCACGTGCTTACCTTCACCTGAATGCATACAAGGGCCTGTCTCTCTTTTCTGATCTTCCCAGGTTAGTCTTCAAGCCAGCTCTAAATGCTGCATCCTCCACTCGCCCTTCACCAACCAGAATAAACCTCTCTCCTCACATTTGTTACCTTTCATATATTCATTTCAGTGTTTTCTGTTAGTCATTTGCCTGATATGTTGGTTCTCAGCTATATTAATGGCTCTACTGTTCCATAGCTATTTCTATTTCCAGTGCCTAGCACTGCTCTCTGCTCAGAGAATCTGGCCTGTAAATATTGATTGCACTGAAGTGAATGGAGCTGAGGGCTCTCCAAACAGTTTGGACCATAAGAAGAATTGTGACTTGTTTTTCAAATCAGCCAACAACCACAGACTGGCAAAGTGGCCAAGAAGAGCACAAATGCCTGGAGTCGAATGAAGCTGGCTCTGTTGTAATGATTTGTTTACAAACTAAGTCAAAGTCACATATTCAACTGAAACCCATACAGAGAAATAATATCAAAGTTTACTCTAGCTAAAATGTATTAGTCATTCAATAATTATTTTGTAGGGTCAACAAATATTGGTAGAAAAATTCCTGGACAAAATACCCAAAATCTAAAAAGTTTTTTTTTTTTTTTTTGGAACCAGGGAATTGAACTCAGGCTTTTGCACTTGCCAGGAAAGTGATTATTCCACTGAGCCATCTCCCTGGCCTTCTAAAATGTTTTAAACCAGTATATATTCATGATACTCTTTACTGAAATGTAATTTTGCTTAATATTTTCCAAAGCATATAATAAACATCACCTGCTAATCTTCACAGTCCTTAAAGGAAAGTATTTTTATATCCCCTGCCTTGAATGAAGTTGGGCTCCGAGCTAACCTTGGGGCATCTGGCTAAAGGATAGGCAGGACGAGCACCTTAGCATCAGAAAATGCTAAGGCTGGAATCTCTACTCGTTCTAACAGAAGATATGATAAATACATGGCAGAGAATTCCAAATATTTTAAAATGCCAGCTCATCCTATGTTACTGTAGAATGTGTGCCTATTTATCCTTATCAGGTGGAAGCTGTTCATTAGCTCTAGATGGTAAAACAGCAGGGCTTTGTGGGAAAGGTCACACTAGGAACTTGCTGTAAAGAGGTGAATGTGGAGAGAGGAAGAAGAATGAGAATGTGGGAAGAATAAATCTGCGTTCTGTGTAGAGTGCAACAGGTCCCACATGTGTGTCTGAGCTTGTCCTAGGAATACACACTACGCAAAGAAGACTGGAATCCTGTCTGGTGACACAGCACAGATGCGGGCATTAGCAGCCTGCCACCACACGTGCAAAGCAAAGGACGAGAGGCGGAAGGGCGGCTGGCAGTGAGGTGCAGTGTGCCCCATATGTGACTTTGTCAACAGTGTCTCCCGCTAACAAGTTTCCTCAGACTCTAGCACCCATGTGTTTTAGCACACTTACCTACAAAATCTTCTCCATCTTACCTCTTAGCTTTCCATATTTTTCATAATCTTTTTCATGCACACCAATTGGTCTGTGGGTAAAAATGTCATTTTACACTAGTGAGTGAATGCTTGATAGACTTTCCCATCAGAAGAATTCATCTGACAAAATGACGCTAGTGACCAAATGAAAACTAAATGACAATTAAATAAGGTTACAATTAGCAAATGTGCAGAGTTGCTTCAAAAGATGACATGGTATATGTATCTTTTCAGATGAAAGGGTGGATTTTTCTTCTTTTTAAAAATTTAGTCCTTGTTTTTCTAGGCAGTAAAATTAATGGTTATCACTTCCAAAGGACAGAAGACTTGTTTCCTCCCAATACTCCATCACAGGACAGGGTTTAAAAGTATGGCGTTTATCACGCTTTCTCTGAGAACAAAATTCAACATACGAAAATTCAGCCCAGAGAGAGGCTGGGAGCAGAGCTGAGCATGATATTATGAACAACGAACCTGGAATGGGAATCAGGAGCATTAGCTTTCCATGGAAAGAAGGGCTCAGGGCCTCATAGGAGAGACAAAGCGCAGCGATGGAGTCAACAATACCACGCAAGCACGAAGTTGTCATGGAAACCCTGGTTGGAAAGCAGGCAATTGGATTTTGGAAAATGACTGAAGCAAGTCTTGATGGCAAGAGAGAGGAAGGAAGGGATGAAGCCTGAGGATGAAATCAGACGCTGAAGAGGAATGGAGTCATCACACCACCGTTGTGCCAATGAAAGTAACACATCATTGTTACAAGACCGAACATGACAGATCTGAAAGACCGATCTGTCCAGCCGGGCGGCCTGTAAGTGTGCTAGAATCTGCCTTTTGTAGCATCACAGCACTCATGACTCACTCGGCAGAACAATGTGACAGGTGGGTGGAATCTCTTTTACAGCATTTGCAAGAGGAATAGGTAGCATGTCCGCGGCTCATTTTTAGTAGGCATTATTTCTTCACCCAAATATTAAGAGCAGGAGCAAGCGAAACAACTGCTGCTATAATTCTTTGGGCTAAGTAGTCCCTTATGAATGTGGACTTGAAGCTGTGCAGACATCCTAGAGATTGATTTCCCTGTCTTCTGGCTAAAACAGATCCTGAAATGATATGATTACATGGACGTACAACACTGGTGCTCACACCGCATGCACATGGATCGGTTTTCCATAAATCACCTCTTAAAGAAGAGCCTCTGGGACTAAGTGTACACATGAGGTTACAAAAAGTTTCCAGAAAGGAAAAGCAGAAAGAATGCCAGAGAAAAGAAAGAACTCTTTTGGCCTTACAGAGAACTACAGAGGGCTGATACAAAGGCAGAGTACATGTGCACCAGGTCCCTGCAATATGGAATAAGAGGTTCTTCAGGGTAGCAAATGACACTACTGGAAAGTGAATGTGCAGAAAAGGTAAAGCACGTTACTTAGATGTAGTGTGTCACAAGAAAAGGGCAGATGGCATCAGGAATTTGAAGTTCTCTCTCCAGTTCCTGACCACAGTGAGGTTTCCATATTAGAAATGTAACAACCATATCCTACTATGGGGTGATTTCTTTTTGTTTTTATAAGCTATACCTCAACTTGCAGCTGGCTATGAGGACCTGAAATTAATGGGTAAGACAGTAAAATGCTATGCCTAGAAGGAATGCTATGCTATTGACATTATTAATTTTATGACCTTAAGCTTAAAGCTCTCTCTCTCTCTCTCTCTCTCTCTCTCTCTCTCTCTCTCTCTCTCTCTCTGTGTGTGTGTGTGTGTGTGTGTGGACTTTAAGTGCAAGCTACTTAATAAAAAGCAAGAGACTAAGACAAAAAGGGATTAAGAAGAGGTCAGGATATAGTTGGTCTTAGGATTTGTCACCTGGTGAGATGCAGAACACTGTTACAAAATAAAAAAATATATACAAGGCTGTGGATACAGCCTAGCAGAGCACTTGTGGATTTAATCCTCTTATGCTCTTCTACAAACAAACAAACAAACAAAAATCCAGCAATTAGCCAACATCAATTGGAACCAATAGGTGAAGAAAGAATGAGAGATGTTTCCAGGCAGGAATGACCATGAAGGTTGGCAGAGGTTCAGCCCTCTGGCTCCAGGAAAGGTTGTGCAGAGCACAGTGCAACTTCAAGAAGTGGAGGGATATGGAGAGAGAGAGTTAAGTTCTCTTACATGACAAACCAGTAAAACCTAGGAAAGCAGCAGGTTCCACCCAAGTGGGCTGGGGTCCATCACAGGGGCTTAATTTCCACAAAGGATTCAGAATCTGACTCTGAAACTGAAGCAGAAATGGAATCCTACAGATTTACACAACCACAGATGGGATAAAAAGCCTGAATCCCAGGAAGCTCCAGGCTGAGGCTTGCCGTAACTCATTGTCACATCATAGGTCACCTACTTGCTAATACAGAAAGAACTGTAGATACTTCCAGCAGAAAATATTGAATGCAGGGAGTTGAAGGCTTACAAAATCTTGAAGAGCTAGAGAAAACAAAGTCAGGCAGAGCTGCTTTCAGAGCTCAGAAAATCTCACTACTAACAAATATGATTTATCAATTAATAATTTAAAACAATAACAACAAAAAAAAATCTAGGAAAGCAGGCAGTTCACAGATTACAGAAAACAATGAATAATCTCAGGCATTTTGTAGCAGTAGAGGTCAGCTACCAGAGACCTGAAGGCTGAGGTTATAGCACACCTTGGCCATTTGCTAAAGCCTCCAACCTGCCTGCTGCTCCACAAGAACAACATGCTGTCCGCTCCTCTACCTCTCATTTCCACTTGAGCTCTTTGTCTTTGGAAGACTCTAAGCAGGAAACCCCTGGCAAAGCTTCTGGGAAGTAGTTTCCAGGTCTCATAGCTCCTGTGAATCAGGAAGAACACAAGAAAGGGAAAGAGAAAACTTGGCCTAAGGACTCAGTGAAGAATACCAATACTATCCCAATTTTAAGTGGAGATGTGACTCCAAAATGAGTTCCTGGAATGGGTCAGACTGAACCAGACACATGGTGAGGTGGAGTTTGAGTGAGAAGAATGCTGAAGAAAGAAAGCCCAAAAGGGAGATTCCCTATTGGGAACAGAGTGCTTTCACAGTGCTTAGGTAGCCCAAAGACCACAGGAAGACAAGCCAGGGAGACATGGCAGGTGGAGGGTTGTGATCTCTCACAGCATATGTTTTAGAGCTTTCACTGGGATGTGGAGTATCGATGCAGAACCACAATAAACTAGGGGGAAAGCAAGCTAGCAGACGGATTTTACTGTAACTTCAACTGGCAATTGTTGGAAGTGTTTAATGAAGAAAACATTCTTTCAGACCAGGCAATAGTGACAAAAGCCTCAATGAGGGCAATGGGGGTGAGAATGGGAAAGGAAAGGGTGAAAATGCGGAAGGAAGTTGGAAAAGGCATTGATAGCTCTTGACACCTAAATGAACAGCAGGTGGAGAAAAGAAGCCAAATAGGACTCTCTAGTTTGTGGTCTGGGTACCACTGGCTCATTCTATCAATTGAGATAAGGGAAAATTGAACAGGAGCAGCTTTGTCTGGGGCATGTTTATTGGGAAACTCATCAGGATGCCTAACGGAAGTAGCCCAGCCAATGTGGGGCTGCTGGCAGGGATGGCCTTCCCCGTTCCGGTTTTCTTTCTTTTTCTTTTCTGTATTTTAGGGAAGGATCTTCAGGGTGGTCAGGGTCTCACTACTAGATCAGAGTTTTAGTGATTCCCCTGTTTTCAGCCTCCCAAGTGCTGGGATTATAGGTGTGCGCCACCACGCCCAGTCTCAATTGCTATCTCAGCGTGTGCTGGGGGCGGTGCTGGCACAACAGGCCTGGGGATGGAAAGCTCGGCCACTGTGCCTGCTTGGAGGGACTTTAATCCACCCCTATTCCCACCAGGCGTACAATCCAGGCCTTACTTACAAATGGAACTACCAATACCTGTGTGTTTTTGAAGACATTTAAAAAAATCCTAAACCATCTAAAAGAAAACAAAAACAGTGTACTGAGTTTTGTTCTCTAACTCAGCCTGTTGTCTGAAATCTAGCTGTTAGGACACCATACATTCATGCTAAAGCCTTTAGACCTCTCTTCACTGTCCACCACCCAGCAGAGCGGGACAGTGGGGCTGCCGCTCTGCTCTTACCCACTTGCTCAGGAGCCAGTCACTTCTGCTCTCAGAGCCCAGAGTGCAGCCTTGCAGAGCTGAAACTAGAAGCACCTTTGGGTCTTATACCAAGTGGTGCTGGCCAGAGAGATAGGAGAGGTCCTGGATTAAAAGAACCATCCTCTGACTTGAGTTTTAGGTCTGCATAGACTTTCTTGTTATTTTATAATTTTTGTTTTGTTTTCTCTATTAATCATTTTGATTATTAAGACCCTAAATTCTAAGTCCATTTCTTCCATCAGAATGAGGGGAACTTATTGGATAAAATCACGAGCCCATTAGGATTGAATGGTGTATCTCCATTAAACCATGATTTGCATTGTAAAACAGATTAATAAAAATGGAAACACTCTGCTGGAGAGGCAATGTATAAAAGAATCTTGTAGGGCTGTTTGAATGTGTATGAAAATAACACTGTTCCAAGCACAAGAGAGAGAAAACAAGAGACAGAGAAAGGTATTGATACAGAAAAAGGCAGGCCTGAGACCTGCAGCCGGTTAAGTGGTATGACTCATAGCTCTCAGTGTTTGGTAGGCAGTTGAAGCCAGAGAACATTCAGAACTGCAGACAAACACTTAAATTAGACCTCCTGGTGGAGCAAGGGCTCCCACCGCAACAAAGAGCCCTGTCGCATGTATGAGGTCATTATTAGTATGTCGGTGAATAGTGCTCTTGAGGGCCCCGCCTGGCTGAGAACATGGGTTTGCAAATGGTTCTACATGGATGAAAATATTTCTCATTTCAGTCTGTTTCAAAGAATTCAATTCAGTTCCAGGAAAGGAATCTATGCTATGCAGTCCATAGAGTTCTGAGTTGTCTCAGATTGTCAAAGAGTGGGCGGGTGGGAGATAAAACACAGAAGAGCGATTTCTAGCATTCTCTACAGCTCCAGGATAGGCTAGGGCCTCAACCTCCCCAGCCCTCCAAACCAACTGACACTGCTCTTGACCACTTTATTTCTTCATATAAGCATCAAGACCTTTGGCCACAAAAGAGTTTGAAAACCACTGGCCTAAAGGGTTGGCATGGAATGAGATATCAGATGGAGATAAGACTCAGACAAGGCCATGAGAGCATCCAGCAGTCAACCCACGAGAAGGTATTGTTTCAATACTTTGTGCTCTTTCCAGCTTATTCCAGCTCACAGGGACCAACTGCGTCTCCTGCTCAGTGCTGTGACTTCACATTGGGTGTCTGAAAGTGATCATAGTGGGAATATTTACACCTTTGAAATTAGCAAATGTCACAAATTAGGATTTTTTCTTTCACATTCCTTTCTCTCTCTCTCTCTCTCTCTCTCTCTCTCTCTCTCTCTCTCTCTCTCTCTCTCTCTCCCCCACCTGAATGCTTGCTATCAAACATTTGTCAGAAAACCACTGGAAATTAATTTAAACATAATTTTGCTAGCAAGATTGCCAAAGCTCTCAGAAGATCTGACCAATGAATGACCTTCTGCACAGTTAAGTTAGAGGCCAAGGGATCTACACAGAAGGACGCAGTTCTGGAATACATATCTTTGTACAAACAGTCCCAGACGAGGGCTGGAGGATCCATGTACAGAGGCCTGAGTGGTGGATGTCACACACTCTGTGTCCCCCCCCTCCCCCGTTGGGACTTTAGATAAGGGAGAAGCTGAGAAAGCCAAGAAAGCTGGGAATCAGGATTCACTAACATGCAGGGCCTTTGGACAACTGCCCTCTGCTTCCAGAGGAGTTCAAACAAAACAAAATTAGACTTCAAGAACATACTCCTTACTCCCAAGTCCAGATTTTCTTAAGCAATGACCAATAAACCCTGGGCTGTGTAGCTGAGAAATGTGGCAGAAGTTCTTTGGATGACAGTGTCTGCCTCTGTCTGGGCTCCTGCTTGGCCAAGGCCAGGACCAGGAAATCTGTTTTGCCCCCTTCCGGGGCTTTTGGAGTACTCTGCAAGTCATGCTCTTCCTGCTGAGGAGCCTTCCAGTGGGAGGGACAAGGAGAAGAAACTGTCAGACAGAGTAAGAAGGCCCTGGAGGATAAGGGAAGAAAGTTTTGTGCTGCTTGGTAGGGCAAGTTGATTTGTCTGGAGGAGTCTGCTGAGGACAGCCCTGCCTTTGCCTGGAAAGCCCTTTAAGTTTCTTTAAGCTGCATGTGTTGAAATGTAGGGCTCAGGGATTCAGTACACAGCACCATGAAGCCAGGGAGCATGTTTCCTATTTTAACCAGCTGCCTGACAATGCTATGTCATTGTTACAGGGCAGCCAAGCATGAGAGTACCGGTGACAGTGTTCATTGCGCTCAATCCTGCAGTCCAAGCTTGAAGAGAATACCTTCCCTGCTGAAGGCGGAGGGGCTGGAATGTCTCTGAAGAGGGTCACACCCTCTGCCCATGGCTTCATTTGGAAGAGGATATCTGTTTCTTTGGGAAACCCTGACTTGGTTACATATCTAGGAAAGCCTCTGCAGTGCATGAGGGCAGGTTTAACACAGTAGTGAGCACAAGATCTGATAAGGACAGAGAGCAATCGGAACAGCTGTGGGGCTCAGTATTGGGGCTGGCTCCTGGTGACTTTCTGTTGCGTGCTTTAGCTACTTAGATTTTTGGACTGCGGGATCCCTTGCTCCAGGGGCCTGTGGCTGGTGCTTTGTGCTGGGAGGCAGGAGGACACTCAACAAAGCACCCATTAGGAAATGCTTCGATGTTCTAACCAGAAGCCCAGCCTTGCCCGTGCTTCCTGGCCCTGGAAACAACCAGGCAGGGCAGGGCCACGTGAGTCAGAGGGGAAGTCCCATCTGCTTCCTGCCAGTGTGTCTTACTAACCAGGTGCCTGCACTCGTGAGCTGTGGGCTGGAGACCAGGAGTCCAGGGTTTATATTTCTCTGATATGTGCTAGATTTCTAGTAGGCTCTTTATTTTCATTCCTCTCCTTACCCTTTCCATTTTTCGAGGATGTCACTCTGATGACGTCTGTGTATTATCTTCCCCAAACCCACTCTGACACGAGTGCCTTTAGTCACAATACTGATTCACACTCAGGGCTCTATGTTTAGCAACTCTCCAAGAACCATCTGAGTCTGCATTTAGCCCTAAATAGCTACAAATATCAGCGTAGCAGCGACATCCTTTCAAAAGCCTTTTTAGGAAGAGTGGCGCCAGGGGTGGCATGACACGCCAGGAGCCACAGGTGTGGACAGCCACAGCAGAACAGGAAATGCGGGGGGTGGCTGAGGAGAGAAAGGTGGCTGTGCACCTCAGAGCCTTTCCCCTGCTGGAGATGGGCTGTAGGAAGCATTTCAGCATGTGTATCTGTCTGCCCAGCCCTAGTTAGTGAAAAATGATTGCTCTTTGCTTCTTGTTACCAAGCTCAAATGATACTATGGCAACCGGGCTGCATAAAGGGGGAAGGAGGGGGCAGATGCTGCTTAGCAACTTGAAGATTTTTTAAAGGCAAGGACTCATTTTAACAGCAGCAGTTTTAAAAATGCAAGTTTTGAGGAGAGAAGAATATTAAAGAAAGAAAGCTAGAAGGACAGAGGAGAGGCATGGGGCGGGAGAGCGGGGAGAGAGAGAGAGGAGAGAGAGAGACAGAGAAAGAGAGGAGAGAGAGATAGTAGGGAAAGAGAGGGGGAGGGAGAGAAGAGAGAGGGAGGGAGAGACTGGAGGGAGAGCACTTCTTCAGAACTTTCATTGGGACCTGGCTGGCTCTTTGGCTCTTTGTCCTCTGGTGGAAAAATTGAACCTCACAGGAGGCGCTGATGTCCCTGGAGTAGGCCAGCCAGTTGGGGGCAAGGCTAGGCTAACGTGTAGCTGTCCTGATCCATAATCTTGCACTGTTCTCATGGCATCAAAGTTCAAATAATTGTCACCTGGAAATCTGAGAAAGAGGCTAAGAAACCCCACTTGAAATTGCCCACCAGTCAAGGAAAGACGAGCATCTGCTTGTCCAACAGGAACACACCCAGAAGAGTGAAAGTACATTTGGAGGCCCGCTTCCACAATTCAGTTCAAGTTGATAGGTCTTTGTATATAAATCATTCATTCGTTCACTTTATGGTGAAGAAGAGGTGGCGAGCAGTGTGGAGCACTGTGCCCCGTGCGTGAGCTAGAGGTGGCCTGTTTCTGGAATGCCTGGTGTTTGGGGGATTCTGGAAGGATTCAGTGCAGAGGAGCGCAGAGGAGAGGAAGGGGGAAAAGTCTTAGCCTGGCTTAGAAAGAAGCTGTGCGAGTGAAAGAAACATGCCTCGGGATGCCTGCCTGTGAGGCAGGGCTGGCCCAGGCTCCGCCCCACTCCTCACCGGGCTGCTGCGCTTCCCAGCTGCTCGCCATCCCACACCCCTCCCCCCACACAGTGCACCTGGCTTTAAAGATTCAGCTCCAATGTGGAGTGGGCGCAGGCTGAGCTTTTGTAAAACGCCCATCCACAGGCACCAGGAAAGAAGAGGAAAGCTTGTATGTCAGCCTAGGCCTCTGCTCGGAGGCAGAGACTGCTAGAACACATTGCTGCATCTTGAACACTTTCCTCCATTAATGAGGTACTGACATCCAGAGACATTCAAGTCAGACCTGAGGGCTCTGTGAGACAGAGCTGGTGGAGCTTCACCTGAAGGTGTGCGTGGACTGGAGCTCCCTGCTCTTCAGCCACTACACGGCCACCTGGAGGCCACTGTGACGCCACATGCGCAGACACTGAGCAGGGCATCCTGGGCTGGTCTCCCGCTGTCCTGTTTCCCCTGACCGGCTCAGAGGGGACCTGCAGGACCCAGGCTTCAGACTTTGTGGCCCTGGAGAGCCACATCTTCCTTCCTGATTACTAGCAGGGTGTTGATGAGACAGGCGCTGCTTTGGGCTGCAGCGGGCACAGCTGAGTTAACTCACCCAATGAAGGATGACCCTCCACCATTGGCTCACTGTCTCTGACTGGCTCCTTGCTATTGCCTGGTTGTGCCGAGAACCAGTGAACAGCCAGCCCTCTGCTGCCCTCCTGTTAGCCTGAAGCGCCCCAGGATTCTGAGGTCCCTACCTCAGCAGACACCATTAGCAGAGGTTCCAAGGAGCCCAAGTTTTGAAGGATGGGCTGGGAGGACTCTGGTCTCAGACCTTACACAATGGCTCTGCACCGAGGGAACTTCTGGGTCCTGGTCCTTCATTGCCCTTGGCTCTCTCCTTTCTTTCTTATCACCTATCTCCATCCTGTGTAAAGGCTCCGAAAAATTCCTTAAGTGTCCCAAGGGCTGGGGAGATAGCTCAGTAGAATAAGCGCTTGGCTGGCAAGCACAGGGGCCTGAGTTTTGTCCCCTGCTCAAATTAAAGCATCCTAAATGTCCTCCCCTACATCTGCTTGCCTCTCATCTTGCGAAGAGTGCTCACGACTACAAAGGGAGGACACTGCCCTGGACCTGTACCCTGCACCTGCTGGCAGCTGTCCCTTGTGCCCACGCAGCCTCCAAGTTAGCGTCTCACCGGCGGAGTGGACAAGCCCCGCCCCAGAAGAGTCAGAGACTCCTGCCCGATTGGTAGGAATCACACATCCGGCCTGCAGCTGTGTCCTTCCCACTGACAACTGGCAAAGTCACAAGCTTTGCGATGAGACCCAGTCCCCACCCCCTGTTCTCCGTAGGCCGTGGAAGCCTTCTCTCACTGCTCATATTAATTAAACCTAATATTAAGCAAGGCCGATAACTCTGCTCACGGTTTGAAATACTGGCCTTCTGGATATGTGCAGACATGCACTGGGAGGGCCCTTTCTTACTCTCTGCAGTCCACAGGATCCATCGGCGGGGCCAGGAAACCTGCGTTAGAACTGGCAGAGTTGGGGGTGGGATTCTACTTCCCTGCCTCAGCACCCCAAAATTAGTTGCTTACAGGAGAATCAAACTTCCTCATGGTCTTTCACGTTACAAAGCTTTCCCATATCCTGTGTCGTTTCCCATCCTCTAGAGCTAATAAAAATGCTCACCTTACAACAAACATTCAATAATCCTGTTGAGTATGTTTAGACAGAAAGATCCAGAAGCATTGAAATACCCCAGCCCCCAACACCCAAGGCCTAGCTCTGGACCTGTAGATAGAGTCTTTGCCTCTAGATAACACAGTCGTCTCCTGAGAATTGGGAATAATCATGAAAACTTTAGGGGGACAGAAGGGATTCACGGCAGCAGCGATTAGAATGCTGCCAGTGTGCAACTCTTCACAGCAATACTGGGCCCTCAAGATGGAGGCAAAACAGAGTAGGGGAAAAAAAAAGCAGGCATGCACCGGCTGCCAACGCACTGTGTTCTGACTTTAAAGAGACAGGAAAAATGCTTCCATGGAAAAGAACACACGCTGCAGAAGCCAGAGGGCTCCTTCCCTACGGGCTCTAATGGCTCTCGGCTCGCACAGGGTTGCGGAGAGGCGAAGAGAGCTCTGCTGCCCCCTGCCGGCCGGAACGCCCCACTGCGCCCGCCTGAGCTCGGGGGCTCCCTGCGCGGCGGTTACGTAACACCAGACCGCAGCGGAACAGGTGGGACCCGGAATCGCTGCCTCCGCGGGGCTTGGGTTACGCCCGGGCCAGAGATTTAGTTCGTGCGGGCACCGGAGACAGTAAGGAATATCCTTCCAGTTTCAAATCCTGGAACCCGAGGCTCAGGGGAGTTGAATACAGGGCCCAGGGACAGAGCTAGTGAGTGCTAGGGCTGGGCTTTTGTTGTTTTTCGATTTTAAAGAAAAAAAAAAAAAAGGTGAGCGTAATAAGTTTCAAAACAGGTTAGTAGGACAGTCACGAGAGGGGATACACTGCATATTGGTGTCTTTCTAGAGTGGAAGATATGGGCATGGTATCTCGTCCAAACAAAACTATTGCAAAATTTGCTTTTCAATAAACTAGGGGACACGAGCTGTATAGCTATCTTAATTATCTTGTGTATAGATGTATTCTTTCTTTTCCCCCTCCTTCCTTTCCCCTTTCCCTCATCACAGTTTATCTTTTCTCTTGAACAGTTTCTTCCCAATTCACAATGTCCATTGTATTTAGACAATAAGAGACAATACACTAAGAGACAATGCAATGTTTACACATATGGGTCTGATTTACTTCACTTATGAGTAAGGTCTCAAGTTGCATCCATTTACCTATAAAAGTCTCTAGTTCATTCTTTTTTTGTGGTGGAGTAGTAGTCCACTGTATAAAAAAGCTCTATATCTTTTTTTATCCCTTCCTCAACTGATGGACCTTTGACTTGTTTCCAAGATGCAGCTATTACAAATTGTGCTGCTATAAACACGGGTGCACATATATCACTGTGGGATGACGTTTTTAATTCTGGGAAGATACTTAGAAGGGGAACAGTTGGTTCAATGGCACCTCTAATCCTAGTTTCTTAAGGAATTTCTACACTGATTTGCACAGTGATTGCACGAGTCCACGTTCTCACAGTGGAAAAAGGGTTTCTTTTTCCCTAAAACTCCTCTTTTTTTTCGATGATAGCCAATCTTTCTGGGGTGAGATGGAATCTCACTGTTGTTTAATTTGTATATTTTTAGTGATTTTTTCACGTATTTATTTTCCATTTGTATTTCTTCATCTGAGAAGTGCATATGCCATCCCAGATGCTTATGTTTTGATTGAGTCCTTGAAGTTTTTTTTAAATTTAGGACAGGGTGTGCAGGGTCTATAGCATCTCACTGTGTAGATCGGATTTGTAGTGATCCTCCTGTTTACAACCTCCCAAGAGCTGGGATTACAGGCTTGCGCCACCACGCCGAATCTCAATTGCCATCTCAGTGCACCCTGGGGGGCAGGGCTGGTACAGCGGGCCAGGGAATCGAACCCCAGCCCCCGAATCTGCCTAAGCAGGCACTTTAATCAGCTGAGCTATTTGGCCAGACCTGAGTCCTTGTATTTGGGGTGTCTGATATTTTCAGTTCTTTTTTTGTTCTAGATTTAAATTCTTTGTCTGAGGGACAACTGATTATGTTTTCCACTCTCTGGGTTATCTTTTCACTTTGCTGGTGATTTCTTTTGTTGTTATGTTGTTTTTAATAAGGCAATATTCCATTTGTTGATTTTTTTGTAGTGTTTCCCATGAAATAAAACTGGGTTTTATTCTTGAAGTTTCTCCTATACCTATGTCTTGAAGATTTCTGCCTACTTTCTCTTTTAGCAGATTCCATGTTTAGGTTTTTTGATCCATTTTGACCTTAGTTTAGTGCATGAGGATACACATGGGCCTAGGGTTAGTCTTCAACATGTGGAAATCCAGTTTTTCCAGTACCATTTATTCAAGAAGTTATCTTTCTTCCAGTGAACATGTTTGGCTCAATTTTCATCTCAGTGCATGACTTTATTACAGTACCTTTGTAGTATAATTTCAGGACTGGACTCATGATGCCTCATGACATGCTTTTGTTATCCAGAATTGCTTTTGCCATTCTAAGTCTTTCCTGATTCCAAATGAATTTTAGTAATATTTCCTCTAGATCCGTGAGGTATGCTAATGATATTTTGGCTGGGATTGCATTAAATCTTTATAACAGTTTTGGGAATATGACCATTTCTCTGTTGTTCTTTTTCTATCCAAAAGCAAGGAATATCTTTCCATTTTCTGGTATCCTTTTCAAAATCCTTTTTTAGGGTGCTATAATTTTTAATATACAGATCTTTTACATCTTTGTTAGACTGATTCCTAAGCATTATAATTTTTTAAGATGCTGTCACGAAGGGTGTGTTTTCCTTACTTTCTGGGTGAGATTGTTGCTTGTACAGGAATGCTATTGATTTTTGAGATTGACTTTGCACCCTGCTACATTACAGAATTTAGATATTAAAGCTACAAGCTTTTTGATGGAATTTTTAAATCAAGAAGATATACAAATTCTAAATAAACTAATATCAGCCAACAAAATTGCAAATAACAGTAAAAGTATGCCAACAAAGAAATGCTGAAGCCTTGACAGTCTCGCTATTGATATATACAAAAACTTTAGAGAAGAACAAATGCCACTAATGCTGAAACTCTTTAAAGAAATTGAAAGGGAAGCAGAACTTCTCAAGTCATTTTTGAGAGCAATTATTGCCCTGATTCTCAAACTAAAGAAGAACCCAACCAAGAGAGAAAACTGTAGGGCAATCTCTTTAATGAACATTGATGCAAAAATCCTTAGAAAGATACTGGCAAACAGGATGCAGAAAATCCTCAAGAAGATTCCACACCACGATCAAATAGCATGGGGTGCAGGAACAGCTCAGCATATGTGAATCATGCAATGCAATGCATCATATTAACAGAGCCTAAGGCAAAAATCACATGATCATCTCAGTAGATGGAGGAAAAAAAAGAACATTTAACAAAGTCCGCCACCCATTCATGATAAAATCCTACAGAAAACTGAAGTAGATGGTTTTTACCTCAATCTTATCAAAGCCATCTATGTCAAATCCATAGCTAATATCATATTAAATGTCAAAAGCTGAAAGCTTTCATTCTAAAATCAAGAACAATACAAGGATGTCCACTGTCACCACTCTTATTCAATATAGCTCTGGAAAAATTAGCCAGAGCAATTAGACCAGGTGTGTGTGTGTGGGAGGAATAAAGATAGGAAAGGGAGAAGTTAAATTACCATTCTTCATAGATGACACGATACTCTACACAGTAGGCCAGGTTTTGAACTGGGTCCATATTGACTTCAGAGGGCAGATTTCTGGAGCCATTCTGCCATTTGGAGCTGTAGAGTGGACAGAAGCGACTCAGGTCTGCTCCAGCTGGGTGCTGTCCATTTGCAGAGCAGGAGTTTGGTTGAGGTGGGCTCTAAGGTTCTTCCACTTGGCTTTCACTTTCTTAGTCATGTGTAGCAGTGGGCTGCTGGTAGCACTCCCTGGTGGTGCTTTGGGAATCTTACCAACCAAGCCTGGGGTTCAGTCCTCGCTTCCACCCTGCAACCTCAGTTTTCCCTTGAAATTATGTAAAGGCTTTGTGCTGTGTTCCTGGAACTAACCTTTATATTTTAGAAAATCTGATGTGCAGTGATATGAATTTCTTGCCACCAAAATCCCTATCACAAAAAGGAGTATCTCATGAAAGGGTTATTCTGTTATTCGCCTTGTGCTCACAGGGTCTGGGAAAGTTACAGAAAGCACTGATTTTAGGCAAACTTGCTCTGGGTCTGAGCCCATCCTGTAAGAGTTTCAGTTCGTTTTTTTTTTTTCCCCCTAATATAAAGGGGCGGACATTTCTTTCTTGTCTCTATACTGATTTACGACAGTTTTCATTTCATTGAAATCTTCAGCCTAGGTAGGGCTGGCCAAACAGCTCAGCAGATTAAAGCGCCTGCAAATAGGCTCAGGCCCCCCGGGGTTCAATCCTCGGGCCTGCCATTCTGGCCCTGTCCCCAGGGTGTACTGAAGTGGTGATTGGGCATGGTGGCAAGCACCTGTAATGCCAGCACTTAGGGAGGCTTTAAACAGGAGAATCACCATGAGTCTGATCTAGTAGTGAGACCCTGAACACCCTGTACACCCTTCTCTAAAATACAGAGAAAAAAAAAAAAGAAATTTTCAACCTATAATATGGTTTAAGGAATTATCCTCCATGGCACTACAAAGAATCTCTGCTTTGCAGACAATTTAATGGGAGATTACAAAATTCCAAAATCCACAAAATGAGTGCACCTGGGATCACACGTGGTCTCACTGGCTTATTGGGTGGATGATGCCCTGGGGTAGTTGTCTGAACAAGCCCAGACGTCTGGGAGCAATAAAGAGATGACTGTGGGTCTTTTCCCAGACTCTGGGTGTACCTTTCATACCCTGTCAGGAAGCCAGCAGGAAAGCTGAGTCAGCACAGAGAGTTGCAGCAGCTACCAGAAAGTCAGGACTCAGCCTTTGAATCATACGCACTGGCAAAAAAGAGAGGCAGGCCTGGTGCCAAAAATACAATAGCACCTTTTCAAGAGCTTCCATGGAAGGCTCCTAAGGTCTCATGAAGATGGGCGCTTACGTTATCTAACAAGGTTCAAAGGCTGTCTGCCCCTGGCGTGATGATCGAAGGCCATCAGATCTCTGCAGTGAGAGGCAGATGCGTTACAGTCCCGGACGGTACCGGGCAGGGCGTCCCAACTTAGGGCACATGCCAGGAGTAATTAATGTGGGGACGATAGACGGTGATGGACCACTGGCAGTCTGTGGTGCTAAGGCAAGGGATTCCAGCCGTTCTGCGAAGAGTGAGCTGCTGGGAGGCCCAGCCACGTGCGCCAAGTGTGGTTATCTCTGCTTAGAGAAAACTTCTCCTATTTCCTTCAAAAAATAACGAATACTTTCTCTCTGACAACTATCTTATGCCTGTTTTCTATCTTTTGTTTCTTACTGTTCAGTGCAGAGAGGAAAATGCGTAGCAACGGTTTGGCCAGCACTGAGCAATCCTTTCAGTTAGGGAACGTGCTCGGGGCAGGAGGGGGCATTGGAAAGTCCCCGGATGAACTTAGCCTACGCTCTGGAAACACATTTATAGCTCACAGCTTTGTGGGTGGAGCAGAGAGGGGAGAGATGACACAGAAACATTATGGCATAGCAAGAAAATTTTGCATGTATCTTAAAGATAAAACATAGGATTTTAAATTATGTGTAATTTTGAGAAAATGCTTACATTTCAGTTCAAATTTCAATAAGATGTCTTGTTTGTTCCTGGTTGTTTCTATCTGTACATTGACCCTTGACTCTTTTGGGATCTGACATATGAAAAATATCTGATTAGATATTTCATCCCATTGAACTTTTGCCTTGGAAATACGGCTGCTTGCACATGGGGCTACTGCTGCTGTGGCCACTTCTACGAGAACAGATGGCTGTGATCGCCACTATGACTTTTACTAACTCTGCCGCTATGACACTTGGGCCTTTCCTTTGCCAAATGTTGGAGAATGCCCAAGCCTCCAGTGGGATAGGAGACAGCCTGAAGATCCTGCTCACCTTGGCCTCCCACCTAAAGACACACACACTTGGGCAATCATCCCCCCAAATAGTAAGAAACAAGAATGGAGGTCACATAGGCCAACACAATGGCCACCCGTGTTTGCAAGGTCCTGAAGTCCAACCTGGCTGTCCATGCTGCCCTCTGTATGACCTGCTGGGATGACTGTGCTTTGGACAGAGGCCCAGGTACCTCAAGCATCTTGTCTGTCTCTCCACCATCAGCTTAGACACTGGAGGCAACAGTGTCACCTGTGTGACTCAGCTAGAGCACAGCAGGGACAAGGGCTGATTCAGCCTTTCTCAGCAGTAGGCCTTCTTCATGTTTTCAGTTACAAAACTAAAAAACTCATTTTTGGGTTGATTAATTACAGGCATGAAGGAGCTTTGCCTAAGAGGGATCTGAGTGCCAGAGCACTGGTGTAGAAGGTAGCTTTCCTTTGTCTGCTCTGGGTCCTGTGATGCTGCTTGTTAGTGTTTACAAAGGTGTGATGCTTAGGGTGGTAAGCTGGAAGGGGCTGTCATTTATTCTCTTGAGAAATATCCTTGACATCCTGCCCTATGATATGGACTCTTCAAGCGCCTTGAGTGTTATGATGACCACTCATCCGTATGTTCTCTCTACCATGGAGCTTTGCATCTGGGGCAGGAGACAGAAAATGGGAACTAGGGAACAGAAGCAAATGCAAAGCCACACAGTGGAGGAGGTAATGTTACGTGGAGCACAAGAGCAAATCCCAGGTCAGGCCTCAGGAATTGGAGAGGTCATCCCAAAGATGAAATCTCCAAGCTGAAAGCTCACTGGACATACACAATGGGAGCGTGGTTCAGAGAAGGCAGCAGACACTAGAAAGCTCTGAGTGAAGCTGGCCATAGAATACAAAGAAGAGAAAGGAAAGGGTCCTGTGGTACAATAAGAAATACGTGTGTGTTTCTTCCACACTTCCTGCCCTGAGCTCCTGAAATGCTTGTCATTGCCCTAGTGAGAGTGGTGACAGGACTGTCTCTTTTTATTCACAGTGAACCATTTAGAACTATCTCTAAGTTTATGTTAATGAGATGGCTGGTGGCAGGAAGCCCCTAGATACTTTCAGAGGAGGTGTGACTGCCAGAGGAACCATCTATGTGATTCAAGGGTTGGAACTTCCTGTCTGACTTCTTGGGAGGGGAGGAGGCAGGGAATTGAGTGAGTCACTGATAGCCAATGATTTAAGGAGTACTTATGTTATGATGCCTCCATGAAATCCTCCCCAGACAGTGGGGAAGTCTGGAAGCAGGTCTAGGCTCTGTTCAGAGAGGGACAGAAGCTCCTGGGCCCTTGCCTATACCTTCTTCTGTGCGCTGTTGCTATTTGGTTGTTCCTATGTTGTATGTATGTATCTTTTCAAAATGAACTGGTAAAAGTAGGTGAAGTGTTTCCCTGAACTTTTTGTGAGCCTTTCTCATTAACTATGGAGCAGGAGGAGAAGTTATGGGCACCTGGGATTTTCTAGCAGGTCAGCCATTCATTATGCTGCCCGGGCTTGCTTTTTGGGCATGTGAAGAGGCGTGGCTGACCTTGTGGGACAGAGCCCTGCACCCCTGGGTCCTTTGCTAACTCCAGGTAGTCAGTGTCAGAATTGAATTGGGCTGTAGGATAACCTGAAGGTGTCTGGAGAGTTGGGGAGTTGATTGGTGTGAAGAAAACCCCCCATGCCTTTAGTGTCAGAAATGCTGTGAATGAAAACAGTTCAGAGGTGGGAACTTGAGCCTTTGTTCTCAGGCATGTCTCAGCCCAAGGGACCAAGACACCACCCACTGGGTCCATTTTCTTTGTTTTTAGCTGGGTAGGTCAGGGCCAGCTCTCCACTGTCACTATCACATACAAGCTCATTTAATTGGGTTTACATTACAGACACATCCTCAGTTTCCGGAAGTGTGAGACTATGTGAATAAACTCCAGGCTGCTGGCAGCTGGGTGAATGTCAACATTCTTTCTCTAGACTGAGACATACAGCCGAGGCAGTGCGCCCCAAGCCCTCATGCAGGCTGGATCCTGAGGTGAGAAGGAAGTCTGCTGGCCTTGCTGGAAATGTGCCTCTGAGGAGGCTCAGCGTAGGGCAGCACCATGCTGCGCTGCCTTTTGCTTTCTAAAATTCATTATGGTCTCCATAATTTGTGTCACACACATGTGTGTGTGTGTGTATGTGTACGTACCCTTCAATGTTAGGCAGCACTGGCACAAGCCCCAAAGACCTGAACATTTCTGCTCACCTATATGAAACTTGATGCCAGTAAGTAAAGCATAAATCTTCAGAGAGAGAGAACCCGAATCCGAGGGGATCGGATACACAGTACCTGCGGGTCAGCTGTACTGATGGTGACTGTGACCTACGTGGTACCATCGGAGCCATGATCCAGTTTTCACTGCAGCTCCATCTTCTCGAAGCCAGCGCCCTGAAGGCTGGGCTCCCCCTTTCTCATTTTCTTCTAGCCTTCTGTAGATAGTTGCTGGCAACATCCTGTGGCCAGATACTGTTTTGAGAGCTGCAGTGACTACTGCAAGTGGGGAGGAACAGCGGTGCAATGGTGGTGGAAAAGAGGCTAGAAGACCCCCAGAAGGTCAGACATAGGGGCACCCTGAGGCCTAGTGCCTCTCTTAGAAAGGAGTACGGATACCTACACAAAAACTTGCACACGATTATCCACAGCAACATTATTTATACTAATTAAAAAGTGGAGAGATGGCTTGGCAGTCTAAGTGCCTACCTGGCAAATGCAAGGGCTTGGGTTTCATCCCGGTACTGCATGCCATGCTGGCCAATGAAACTAGGCGTGGGGGCCCACACCTGTATTCTCAGCACTAGGGAGGCCGAGACAAGATCACTATGAGTCTGAGCTGTGTATTGAGGCCCTGTACCAAATAAATAAATAAATAAATAAATAGTGGAAAGAAACCCAAATGCCCATCAGTAGATATGGGGCTAAATTAGATATTGCATAACTATGCTGGGAAATATTGTTCAGCGATACAAAACATGTGATAGTGATTCATACTACAACACAGGTGAACATTGAACATATATTTAGTGAAAGAAGCAAATCACAAAACACCATATCATCCCTTTATATAAAATGTCCAGTCCCAGCCGCTCAGAGGCTGAGGTAGATGGATTGCCGTGAGTTGGAACCCAGCCTGTACTGTCTAGTAAGAACTTATCTCAAAAAACAAACACACACAAAATGTCCAGAATTGGGAACTGATCAATGGACAAAGCAGATCAGTGCTGTGTAGATCTGGAGGGGAGACAGAGAATTGGCTTGGACGCTGAGGACGTGAGGCATGGCTTTTTGGAGTAAGGGAGGATCTGTAATTGACTGCGGTAGAGATTGCACCACTCTGTACATACACTTGTGCCCACTAAATTATAGCTTTAAAAGGATGAAAAAATAAACAAAGAATTTTTTAAAATGAGGAATTAGAGAGCAAGCAGAAGGGCTGCCCAGATAGCTCAGTAGAATAAAACACCTGCTTAGGCAAATGTAGGGACCGGGGTTCGATCCCCTGCTGGTCCTGCCCCTGGGACCGTGATTGAGACTCGGTGTGGCGGTGCAGGTCTGTAATCCCAGCACGTGGGAGGCTGAAAACAGCAGGACCACTATGAGTTGATCTATGTAGCGGTACCCTGTAGACCCTGTACTAAAATACAGGGGGAAAAAAAGCAAGTAGAACTTGAGATTCTATTCCAGAGGGTTCTGGAGCCATTCTAAGGAGTCCATGTATGGCATTGTTTGGAGTATAGGTTTTATAACAGGTCACTAGAATCCATTAAACTGTACAGAGACATATGCATTTTGGAATATACATATACACATTTGTATTAAATCTATTTCCACATGTGACTGCGATGCATAGATGTGCTGATACCTCTGCCATGTCCACCCCTGTGCTTTTGGAAGGCCTTGGAAAGACAGCAATTCTTACTTTCTCAAGTTTGTACCCCCTGCCCGCCTACCACCAACAGATGATGTTGCATGTAGCACACCACATTTTCCTCTTCACTGGGCTTCTCAGTTTTTCAAGCTAATTCTAGGACTGAGAGCGATTCTTGGAGAAAGAAGAGAAAGCCAACGGGTGAGCAGTGCCTTCAGGTCTGTGGGGGCCTGTGCACAGCAGCCTGCATTCCATAGCTACAACAGATTGTGTTAAAGTTTGGGATTGTGTGTGTGTGTGTGTGTGTAGCATAAAACACAGCCTCACACCTGTGCTGAAAATCCTAGGATGTGGACTAAATCTGTTTGTCCTATGCTATATAAATTCATCTTAGTCTTGGATACTGGCAAAAGTTTAAATGCAGCCTAAAACTTTGGTGATATTTTCTTACTCATAGAGCATAAAAAAGAGAAAAAAGGTCAAAAAGAAATGACACTAGGTAAAGGTGTCGCTTCCATTGTGCTTCCATTTCAAAAGCTGTGAAACGTAATCAGACACAGTGTAAGGCGGGTAGGAAGAGCGAAGAGCTTTGAGACCGCAGTGGGCCGAGAAAGGAAGGCAATGTAGGTGTCAACAAAAGAGGAAAGTGGTTGTCAAGCGAGAAGGGAGGGAGGTTTGGGCCTGGCCTGAACTGTCTCACATGAAAATGCTCATAATTCAGAATGGCACTGGAAGCAGAAATACTGGACAGTGCGATTGTCTTGCAAGCTGTTAGGCACATCGCAGTGTGGCCTCCTGGCAGTTACCCTCAGTCACTGTTCGCCTGCACTAAGAGTATCCTGGAGAAGCAGCTCATGGGGACGGTGCTCTCACTGGACGTCCACAGCTGACCTTCCTGCGGGGAGGCGGGGCCCAGGTGGAGCAAGTGGTCCCTGAAAGCACAGCTTTGGAGGGTCTGTCTGCTGTTCTGTGCTCCGTTTTCTGGTTGCCATGGAGTCAGAAGCTTTGTTCTACCATCCCATGCCAGCATGATGCACCCGCCATGTGCACCATGGACTGAACTCTCTGAGGCTGCATATCAGGATTTTGTGCTAGAAAAGGAAGGATGGTGAGTGCATCTCTCCAGGAGTTTGTGGGCTTAATCTTTAAAAAGTTAATCCTGAAAGATGTAACTGTTATTCTTCAGAATTCCTATTCTTTCTGCATACAAAAATGTAGAACAATTTAAGCTGATCTAATTTATTTTTGCAAGTTATCATAGTTCTGTCAGTAAACCCAGAACATTGCCCACCTCTTTTTCCTTTTTCTTTTTTTGTGGTACTAGGGATCAAACTCCGGACCTTGCGCTTGCCAGGCAGGCGCTCATGCCCTTGACCTCTCTCCCCAGCCTGCCCTCTTTGTTTTCCACCTCTCCCCCTCTATTCTTTTGTGTCTTCTTTCTCTCACATAGATAACTACTGTAGGAAATTAACTGATTGCTCAAAATTTTTTTGATATTTCCACCAAAAATATGTGACCACTAATTTTTTAAGGGTAAGAAACTATTTTTCTATAACCAAAGTATCATTACAATGTAAGACTTGAAAACCTTCAGCATACTAAGTACATAAGAAAATGTACCCAAACTGCTGAAATAATGTATAGAGGCCAATTTGGAATGCATAGGCAAGACAGTAACTAAGCACCAAATAAATGTATAAAATTCATTTTACACTCATTACCAAGAATTTAAAATACAAGGAAGAACTTATTCTTGTTATTCATGTCATAGTCTTACATGGATATGAACTCAGGTTTAAATTCAGAAAGATACTATATTTCTGGACAAGAGGAAAATACTGTAAATATTTGAAGATCTTAAATAAAATCCAAGGATTTTCTTTGTAATTTTTCAATTTGTTTCTGTATGTATGAACATACAGAAACATAATAGTAAAAAAATCAAAGAAAAAACTCGAAAAGGAAAATAATGACATTGGAGTAGTCTGTCCCCACTAAAACATACTACCAATTATAGGTAAATGACCCTGCTATCAGTGAAAGAAAAAAAAATACAGACAAATGAAAGAGTATGGTACCTTATAGATTTTATATATACATATACATACATATATACACACACACACACACACACAGTAGTCCCTATTTCATGGTTTGACTTTTGCTGACTCATAATTTCATGGGTTTTCAAAAAATATTAATCTACTTTATTTATCACAGATTTTTTGTTATATTATGGGATTGTTTGACACTATGCAGGGTACTTATGTCATTAAAATTATGTAGGTTGATGAGTTTAGAAAATGGTTAAGAACATTAGAAATGTCTTTAAAGGTGTCGGAAAAGTTTCTAAGAGTATAGGGAGGGTTTATAGAGCCTTAAAACATATATAAAAACTGAAATAAATATAATGTTACTTCTTTGTTGATTTTCACTTACTGTGGGAGTGTCCGGAATGTAACTTCTGCGACAAATGAGGGACCATTATATATATCATTTAGAAGCAATGAGAAAGTTAATATGTGTCAGGGTTAAAATAAGCTTATATTAGGAAAACTGGAAAACTGGTTAGTGCGGCAGACACCGCAGGCTGCTACCCTTCCTGTAAGAGCAATAATGTGATTACCCATAATAGGCTTCTATTTCCAACATGTGTTAGTTTTCTGTTGCCGGGACAATATATCTACATTCACACCCTAAAGGAGAAAAGATCCATCTTAGCTCACAGCTCGGAGTGCTCAGGCCGTGGCAGGCCGGCTCGACCTCAGAAGCACGGCACAGGGGACAGCAGAGGGGCAGCACTGGCTCTCAGCATCTAGGAAGCAGAGAGCAGGGAGCGTGCCTGGCAGCAGAGGGTCAGAGGCCAGTCGGCCCAGGCCAACCCTCCTGACCCACCTCCTCTACCTCCCTTGTCTCACTCAGCGAGGAGCTGACCAGTGGCTAGCTGCCGGGGAGTCAGCGTCCCGAGTCCAGCTGCCTCTGGAGAAGTAACAAACTGTAAAGCTGCCCCTTCACCATCTCTGAGTCCACTCCAGTAACAATCAGGATTAACCAGCACAGCCGTGCTGTGTCAAGCTGTGGCTATGCCAATGACCCTAAGCATTGAGATATGAGTGGAAAAGCTGGGGGAGATTTTGAAGGAGACTATCACCAAGTAGTCTGCTTTCACCAAGACAGGAGCCCTTGTTTTTCTCCTTTTTTTTCTTTCCTCCACTAAAATGTGCAAGTGATAGCTGAGCTTCAGTATTACATAAGGTCTTCAGAAAAATGGAACATACACACACACATACACACACACACAGTGGAAAAAAGAATTGGCAGTTGGAATACACAAAACTCCCAAGTGAGTTAATAAGTAAAGAAAAATAATGAACTCCAAAGTAGACAAATTTGACCCAAGGGGAAACATAAATCTACAATTTGAATATAAGAAGATTTCAATCCTTCTAATAATCATGGTGAGATGAGTGAAAAACAGTGGGCACCTTTTGTGCTAGCATGTTGGCAAGTATCAAAATGCTTGTCCACTCTAAACATTGTTGAGAGTGTTGAACTGGTAGGAGCTTGTTGGTGTGAGTGATTTGGGAGATACTTTAGAATGATCTAAAAATTTGGAGACTTGCATCACCTAAAATTCAGCATTTTAATTCTTACGTGGGGATAAATGATTAGCACCAAGTGATACCTACAAATAGTTGTAGGCATTTTATCTGGAACGAATAGGTAAGAATGGAACCAATTCATACCAACAAGCCACCTATGGAATGAGTTACATGATACCTTTTTCAGTTATAAAACAGCAGTGAAAACAAACTATAGTTACAAGTAGTAATGTATAAGATGAATTTTGTAATTTAATGTTTGTTAAAGGCATCAAATCATAAAGGGGCACACACAGCGGGTTCTCCTTATCTAAAGGTCAAACATTCAAATCCAAATAACTTATACCACGTAGGTGGTGATATCATACAGAGGAACAAAATGATTGTGTCCTCTTTTGGCTTTTCCTTTTTAACCACCACAGATTCAATGGCCAATCTATTTGTGAGTTCGAGACCAGCCTGAGCTACAAAGTGAGCTTAAGGCCAGCCTGAACTGCACAGTGAGACCCTGTCTCAAAAAAAAAAAGACAAAAAAAAAAAAAGAATACAGAAAAGAGGTAGAGGTTTTGGCATGACCTTCACACTCTGCACTTCAGGGTGTCCCTTCTGCCCCTTAAACTGGAGTTCACGTGCCAAGACTCCAGACTCCCCTGTATTCTCTCTTTTCCTTGAAGTTTATTTTGTTTGTCCACCATGGGAAGTCAGCGAGGGTCGACAACTAGGGAAGCCAGTGGTCACTGATTTGGAGGAGAGATTGGGAGTGGGTGAATAGAGATGTGGAAACACTGCTATGCCCAGAGGTGATGTTGAAGATAACATAAAATGCTGCCTGAGATCCAGAGGCTTGAATTATATGGGATTTCATTTAGCAGGGGGAGATTGCTCGATTTTTCACATGCTGTTTCCATTTTCTGATTATATCAAGGTCTGGCTGGTATATAAAAGCTTCTCCTATTGCTTTGGAGGGAGGAACTCTAAGAGGTTTAAACTAAACTTGCTTTGAACAGTTAGTTCCAAGTCTCCACTTGCTGTAGATACAAGCATGCATCACCTCCTTTCGAGTTGCTCCATTATATGTGAGGCTGAAATGCTCCTCCTCCTCTCATAGCTTTGCTCTTGATATAGTTCTTGGGTGTTGCTCAAATGTTTAATGAATTTACTTTTAGCCATTTGAAATACACCTTAATGGCTAAAAGTAAATTTGTTAAATTCCTCCTTAAAGGAATTTTCTTAAGGTGTTGAAAGTTTTATTATTCCAAAGGTTAAAAGGAAAGAAATCGCTGGATGCAGATCAGTAGTTTTGACTGTGGTGACATCCCTGTGGTCAATATTTGGCAATGTCTAGGATATTCTGGGTGGATGGAGGCATTCAGTAAGTGGGATACTGCCAGGTACCCTGCTGCACCCAGATAGCCCCTAGGGTGAAGGTCACGGAGCCCTAAGTGTCAGGAGGTCGGAGGTGGAGAATCCCTGGAGCAGGACTACAGGGGAGACACAGCTAATTGCTCTGTCTGCCTTTTCTTTGTTTTGAATATTCAGACCTTCAGCTCTGACAGAGCTCACCAGGCCCCTCACTTCTCCCTTAGACACCAGCTTTTTTCCATGGTTGTTGTAGTCAGCAAATAGGTCAAGGCTATTTATGTTTCTCAGTAGTCGAAGGATGGCTTTTCCTAGTGGAATAGCTGATTTGAGGACTTTTGTCCGACACCGCTTCATCTGTTGGGTTAGCAGGGTCTAAATTTAGCCGCCAGCTCCCAGGTGTTGTGGAGCGACCTGCGTTCTGTTTTACATCACTGATGTCTGCTGGTGCAGACAGGGTGCGGGGTGCCTACTGATGGCACCGAAATTCACGATCTTACTTTTCCCTTCAAAATATCAACGCTTTCATTCTCTAAAGCGGTCCAGTTATGTTAATTTTTTGTTAATGAATGAGAAAATTCAAACTAAGCAAAACACGTATCAGCATTGGCTCTGGCCAGAAGGGAGCTGATCAAAGCTCACAGCGGCTGCTGACGGTCAGACGCACTCAGCCCAAAAGTCAATCCTCTCAGTCAACTGCTCTGGGAGTCTGGCGGAGTATTCACTTGTGTCTCAGTCACATTCTATGGATCACACAAAGCAGAGCCAGAAGGATGCGAGCACAGCGTCTCGTGCAGGTTCTCCGTCTTGTGACAACCACAACCGAATGGTATGAGTTTCTGGAGCCCAGCTTCTAAAAGCAAGGCCAATTCCCAGGCTTTGATTTCTGAGACTCAAACTGATTAGGAGGCCCAGTAGGGGCCAAGACTACTTAGCAAGCAACCCCAGTTGACCGTGAGCAGGCTGAGAAGCCCTGAGTTAAAGTGCATGCACCTGTTTCCTTGCAGTAGGCCCCACAAGGAATTTTCTTTTTGTGCAGAGACAGCAATAATGATGTGTGATTGGTTAACTGCTTAGGGCAAACGTTTGGTCTCAGAGCCATCTCTCTGGCTAAGGCCAAATCATATTAGATGTCATCTGTGAAAATGCTTTCAAAATTGTAAAGAGGACAGGAGCCCATTTTTATGTACTTGGACTTTTCTCATACGCTATGTCTCACAAAACGCAGAGCCTAATGGCACGACTCAGCTGAGAAGATGTGCAGAAAATCGAAGTGGGGCTTTGCACTGTTCGCTGTCCTCTGAAGATCAGAAAACAAAGATCCGCAGGCAAGGACCAACCGCAGGTGTGAAGAGAGCTTCAATTGCAAAGAAGTGTGGAGTCCTGTCAAAGCAGCAGGTGGAACATCTTAATGAAGCCTCCGCATACCTTTCTAAGTGGCCATGAGCAGATTTTTATGAAGACTTGAGGCTGGGACTCAGAAAATTGCTATCTCCCCAGCCCCTTTTGTGCCTGATTTTCATCAAGCCCTTTAGAGGCACTCAGATTCTCTCCCCATTTGTACAATGGGAACAATTGTACTTATCTCAGTTGCTATGAAGATTCAAAGAAAGAACTATGAAAAAAATGCCTGCAGGAAAAAACCCAGACTGTTTTCTTCTGCTGGAGTGTTGTATACCTGCTCATCAAATGGGATAATGCTCAGAAATGATCAAGTGGTTTCTGAAGTCCAATTTATTATTATATATCAAAGTAGCAAACTGTGACAGGAGTTTGAAAAATGGCCCTGAGTATTTGTAATGCTTAATGCACAAATGTTAATACTGAAAGTCTTTTTTAACTCATGTGACCCATCTTTCTGAGTTTTCAGGCTCTCTACCTTTGAACACACACACACAAACACACAGACACACACACACAGACACACACACACAGACACACACACACACACACACACACACTAGAGGACTAGGGAGAGAAAAGCCAGGCTCCTTCTCTCCAGCAGAGACAGCTTGTGTAACAGTGTACACCGACCACTGAGGGCTTGATGATACTTTTTACTTAGCATCTTTCATCCTCATGGAGAGCTCACTGTGCTAAAATCCGCTAATAGAGCCAGAATAGGGGCTCTACCTAAAGGATCTCCCATTCACCCTATTATTGTGGATGCCCCCAAGGAGCAGAGGTTTCCTAGGGGCTGTAATACCATTTATCTTGCCTCAGGTAGTGCTTTGTCTGGGAGAGACAGCTGGAGGAGGACCAGCCCGAAGCAGTCAACAGAGCTGATGAGGGTCCTCACAGGAAGCTTGGTTTGGGCAATTAGCATCCCCACCCAGCTCCAGGGCTCTTCCTATTGTCTTGGGAAGCACCAAGTGGACCTCATTCATCCATGTGAAAAGTAAACATTAAAAAAACAAAGCCGCATATGACATTTGCATAATTGGAATTATTAAGAATGTGGTTTTATGTATCCAAATAAGGGTAATGAACATTAAGCACAACGAGGGTTTACCTATTCTTCCAATAATGTTTATTTCTATGTAGAACATCTGAAATCTTATTTCTTGAGCTATAAATTGCTTAATACAGAATTTTCCCTCTTAGAGGATCAATTTTTTAAAATGTGGACAAGTGTATGTGGTCATAAAACCACTGCTACCATTACGAGAAAGAATAGTCCCTTCGCCCCAACTCCTCGGGTTCCCCTGCGGCCAGCTCCTTCCGTCCCCCAGTGCTTGGCAGCTCCTGATGAGGTTCCCCCCTGCAGCGTTGCTTAGTGCACAGTGTCATGGACCCGGAGCCGTTCCGTGTTGCTTGTGTCTCTCTTCCTCATGCTCTCTGAGATTCATCCCTGTTGCTGAGCACACCAGAGGTCGGTCACTTTTTCTTGTGCGGTCATATTCCGCTGGGGACGTAAGGTATGGTTTCTCCACTCTTCAGTTCCTGGACAGTTGTTCCTTGCAAGGGGGAATAAAGCTGCTGGATGCATCTGCAGGGAGTCGGTCGTGGAAACACAGCTTTAGTTTTCAAGGGTAAATACCCAGGAGGAGACTCCCTGGGTTCTATGTTTCATTTTACGAAGCATTTCCTAGAGTTACTGTGGCACTATGTATTCTGACAAGCGACGTCCGAGAGCTTCAGATAAACAGCATCTTCTCTAGCTTTTTTCTATTCTCAGTTTTATTTTATCTCTTCTAATAGCTTTCTCTCCTTGGCATAGTTTCTGCCTCTCTGCTGTTATTGAATATATTTTTCATGCATTTATTTGCCCTTTGTATCTCTTCTTTCACAAGGTGCCCTGAAATCTTTCGTCCATTCTTTAATTGTATTATTTTTCTTAGTGTGTTTTTTACTAGCCAGACAAGTTCTTTATTAGATATGCTTTTATTATTTTCTCTTAGTATTGGGATAGCATCTTTATTTTGTTCATGATATTTTTCAAGGAATAGAAGCTTTTAAGTTTGATGAATTCAAATTAATAACATTTTTCAAGCCTAAAACTTGAAAGATTTTCTCTTATAAATTCCTCTATAAGCCTTATATGTTAGTTCTTTCCTTTATGCCTATGAGACACTCTTAATTCTTTTCTATAATATATGCAAATTTGTTATGTGTATCTGGATCTCCAATTATTGTGATAGTTATAGTATAATTTATTGAAACTTATTTTTTCTTAAATCAATTACTAAGGCACACTTGTCAAAAATCAAATATATATAAGCCGAGTCTGTCTGCTTCTCAATTGGTCCACGTCTAACCTCTTACCAACCCCAGACCACCTTAATCTGCATATCATTATGGTAAATTTGAGGATTACATAGTATAATTTCTTCAGTTCTGTTCATTGAGACATTCTAAGTCTTTTGTTTTCCTAAATGCAGTGGTACCTTGGTTCATGAATGATTTTGTTTTCAGATGATTTTGTTCTAAATTGAAGTGTCTGGAAAAATCTTGTTGTTATTTGCAAACTCTGCCTCAGGTGACAAACTTGACAACAGCCATCTTTTACACAAACACAAGCATGGGCATCTTTTCCACAATCATAGAACAATTTAAGCGGGTGAACCAAGATAACCACTGTACATTTTAGAATGAACTTACCAATTTTTTATCAAAAAATCCTGCCAAAATTTGGATTAGCATTGTGTTGAATCTACAGATCAATATATTTTGTAATGTGGTTTTTTACATTTTTATGTAGTCAAGAAAAATTAAAAAGGAGAAGAATATCTTATGGCAAATGAAAATTACATAGAGCCCACAGGTCAGTGTCCATAAATAATATTTTTTGGAAGAGGGACTCATCTGCTTATATATTGCCTATGGCTTCTTATATACCACAAAGCCTGTTTAGTATAGGAAAGAACAGATGATGTTCAAAGCCTCAAATATTAATGATTGCCTATCCACAGGAAAAATGTACTCACCCCAGTGTAGCCTATTTAATTTGAGAGGTCTTGTTTTCTAATGTAAAGACTGAATGCTATGTATTTGCCTCTGAGTTTTGCTGTGGATGAGTCTCACACACTTTGAAAATGTTGCCTTTTAATTTACTTAATTCACAATATTTTCCAAATGTCTTTGTGACTTCATCTTTTCCAAATATTTCAAGGTTATTCAGACATGTTTTCATTATTGATCTCCAGGCTTAATTCTTCCTTTCTATGTTTCCTTTTCTTTTATATGTTGTAACATATTGTTACTATTTTGCTTCATACCACCAGTTATATTTTGTGTGAAAAAAAGAAAAGAACATCTTTCACAGTTCCTTATCTTTATAACCCTTTCCACATGTTCCCCATCTTTTTGGATTCCAAGTCTTGTCAACTGCATTTTTATCTGATAAGAAACATGCTGTCATCCTTATCTTTGTCCTCTGTGTGGGAATTGCAGTCCCTTCCTGAACACACCTGTGCCCCCCAGGAGGATTCCTTTGCATCTGTACCCTGCCTCAAGTCTGTCTGAGAATGTCGAATGAAGACACATGGAAAAGAGACTGCAAGTGTGTATGATGCAGCCTTGTATCCGCGCATCCCATTACCTATAGTTGATTTTTAATGATGCATTAAAGTTTTGCTATTTTATTACACCCATTTGTCTCTACCTGTCCTTCCCAATCTCTGCCAACGCTGAAACTCTTGTCATGTCTAATGTTAACCTTGGAGGGACTCGTCACTCACTGAAATTCAGTTGAATTGGTTGTTGTATTATATTAGCTCCAAAACAATTCTGATTTGGTAACTTCTTAAATGCTTTTTGTTATTAGTTTTGAGTGACATTATTTTGCAGCATTTGACAGCCAAATGAAATCAGAGCTCCATGATTGATTCAAAATTATCTTCAGGATCATTTAAAGTTAGGAGGTCCCTGGCAAGCACAAGGGCCTGAGTTCAATCCCCAGTGTTTCTGGGGGCGTGGTGGGAATAAAGTTAGGAGGAAAACTGATCTTCATAAGTCCACTTGTATATCTTTTTTTTTTAAACCACTCATGGTGTTTTCAGTTTACCTCACTTCGGTATCCAGATGTGCTTCTCAATGTCAGTTTAAGAAGCAAGTTCAGCTTTGCATGATCAAGGTTTACAATCTTGAAAAATACTTTGAATATTAAAAGTGAGCCATAGGCTCTTGAAGAAATTCTTCAAAATGAGGGCTGGGGAGATGGCTCAGTGGAATAATGCGCCTCCCTGGCAAATGCAAAGGTCTGAGTTTAATCCTCAGTTCTGCCAAAAAAAAAAAAAAAAAAAAAAAAAAAAAAAGAATAGTTTGAAAACTTGAGTATGTCTTTACTTCTCTAGTTAACTGCTTTGAGATGCACCACTTATTTTGGTTTGCTTATTTAAAGGAATCGTAATAACATCTCTTCAAGTACACAATTCCCTTTTGACTAGGAAATAGGCACTGGGTTGTTCTAAGGATTGTGTTAGAAGAATTGAGGCATTGTAAGGAAATTTTCATATTGCTTCTTCCTTCCCAGAGAATGCGTGAACTTAGTGTTGGATGGTGTTGGCTATGAATGCAAATCTAAGGGAATAGTAAGATTCAGTGTGGAACAATGTCTTCTGGGAGTGCACAGCAATTCAAAGAGAGAAAAGGGCGTGTCCCAGAGAAGCAGGGAAGACCTCAAAGTAGACTGAAAGACACTTTAAATTAATACAGGCAAGGAGGAGAAAGAGCCCCGTGGAAATGCTGATCCTGGGCCCATAACGGGTCCTGCTGGCCAGTGTGACATTTGCACATCAGTGGACTGTGGACAAGACAGTGAGTCGAGCCACATTCTAAAAGTGCCTTTTAAGGAGAGCAGAGGAGGTTAGACATTCAGTATCGTAAGGAAGAAAAGTCACTGCAGACCTTGGAGCAGCAGAAATGTCACAATACAATACATATTTTAGGAAAACTAAAAATGACATCTGGGGTTTCAGAGCAGGAAGTGGAGGAGTCTATTTTAGTAAGAAAGGTATGAAAGATCTAGGCTAGAATAACATGCAAGTTGCTCTAGGGCTCCTTATTTTCCTATGGAGCTTGCCTTCATCTGAGTTTTGGTAATATTTATCTCTCTCATTTACTTGCCAGTTATTTTCCACTTAAATGGTAGTCATCTGTTTTTGGGCTTCTCACACACTCCTTTCAGTAGATTGCATGCTGGGACCATCTTGTATGTTCATACTTTTTAATACACCTCATGTCTCAAAAGTTGTATGCCCACTTTTAGGAAAGAAGAAAAATGAAAGAAATTATAAATATTAACTAGATCAGAGAACGAAAAAGAAAGAAAACAAACTCAATAGGAGATTAGAGAATCCAGTTTTCACTCAGGCTTCTGGTCTTAGAAATTAATGATTAATAATTATGTTATTTGTTCTTGCACTTAGAAAATTGTTTACCATAAATAATAGAGAAACATGTTGTGTTATATTTTATCTGTGTTAGATTTAGGTATATCTCATAAAAAATTATGTCAGACTTTGGATAAAGGTGAGAAGTCAACTATTACCTGTCATGTATCTGTTTCTTCTTATGACATTATCTGCTCTAAGCATTGCTGATACTGTACTGTTTCTTTTTCCAAATTATTTTTATTGAGAAAAAATTGCAATGAGCCAGCTTCAAAACAGGTTGGTAGGAGAGGTGCAACAATTAAAACATTGCATATTGTTGTCCTTGTAGTAGTTATTCATAGCATAGGATGCAGACATGATATCTTGTTCAAACACTTGTACTGTGTTTCACACAAATATTTTATCTCTGTAAATATGGTGAATATAAGATCCATGTACATTTTGCTTGCTGTAGTTAGCATGGTAAGTTACACACGGTAGGTCATAAACACACATGTGTTAAGCCACCGAGAAGACTCTGGAGCCTCACCAGGACACCTCACACTCAGCAGGACTGACATCTTGGATGGGGTGGTCTTTGTTGGAGGGGCTGCCCTACATACTGTAGGAGGTTTGGTCCCATTCCTGGAAGTTATCAGTAGGCCACCAGAACTGGTCGAATGAGGCACCTAAAAATTGTATATCACAGATTCAGGCATGCATTCTGTGAAGGAATGACACATAAACCCAAGAGAGCAGCAGTTGCAGCATCCAGTTCATCTTGAGAATTACAGCAATCACTCAAAATAAATGCTTTGGTTTTAAAAGAAAAAAAAAATAATGGAGATGCAGAAGATTCTCACCCCTGGGAGCCAGGAAGATGGCTCAGTAGAATAAGTGTTTGCTTGGCAAGAACAAGGTCCTGGGTTTAATCCCTAGTACCACCAAAAAAAAATCTCCGTTTAGAAGATTCTCACTCCTGATGATTCCCTTTATGAAGGTCTGTTGCAGTCAGTTTTCCTTCCCATCTAGTTGATGTATGTGTGCATGTGTGTATGTGTGAATATATAACTAGAGATATGTATGAGTAGAAGTCTTTTTTTTTTTAACCAAAAATGAATTGTTCTTAAAAAGGAGATAGGTGGGTAACAAAAGACAGTTAAGGAAGTTGCAACCCCTGACATTTGGGAGCATGTTTTTTTCCAAAAGCTCATATGCAATAATAGCTCTGCTTGACTTGAAGTCACACAAGCCCACTCAGAGAGGGGGACATGTGCTGTCCCTCCCCCCACATTCATCTGTCATTCCTCTGCAGGTTACAAGAATAGGAAGTCCTCTCCCAGAATACTCCCTATGACAGATGGTAGAATTACACCAGGAGAGACCCAGGAGAGAATGCAAGCAAGGGCACTACAGGTGGGAGCCTTTCCCCATTCCAGGGATGTACAAGAGGTCCTCGCTGCTCCTAGACCTTTCCTAAGTTTCAGTTTCTGGACGCTTACATTTCTTTATTTTTGCTTGTCTTCTCTGCGGGTGTAGGGGAGATCCATGAATGCTAACCTTTCAGTGCTTGTGCAGATTCGGTGGTGGATGGGCCAGGATGGCTGCTCACATCCAATTTTCATGATCTGGACTGTGCCAAACTCGAGGAGAGCAGGAATCTTTGGGCCAACTGACAGCGGTGGCCCTGGCTTTGACATGACTCTCAGCACTTCCATTCTGTTTGAAGAGCCCAGGAAGCAGATGGGATGGAGCGTGTGGGAGCGCCTCCCTCTCATGTATGTCAGCGCTGGCACCCAGGGTAGGAAGAGCATGGTCGCCTGTTTGCTTGATGTCATTCCAGGAGCACAGTCCTGCCATGCTGACCTCAGAATCATGCTCCGGAAATATAGTTTGGCAAGGTGCTCCGACACCCACTGATACACAGAGCCACATGACACACATGCATTCACTCGCTCTTGGTCCACACCGAACACTTGACTCTGAAATCTGCAGTTGTAACAATGCAACGGTGTACTCGCAGACTTCTCCATACTCTCTGCACCTAACATACTTCTAACCTCTTTCTTTATCCTTCACCCTTCCTTATAGAAAGTAGTAAGTTTTGAAAACACATAAAGAGATGGCAAAAATACAATGGAAGGCACTAACCTGAGGATACAGGCATGACTTGGTTAAGTACAGCACTTTGAGTAGCTACATTGTAAAATTAAAATAGAAAAGCAACTCAATCAGAGCAAGAACGTTCTTTTAATCTCATCGCTCATTCCTCCCACAGCCTCCCAACAATATGCTTCTACTGGGAAATCTGGAGATCATCTGAAACTTGCAAATGTGCACCGGGGGACAATTGGTTAGCTTGTCTGAGTCATTTCAAGTTTACTGGGTAGTCTGGCTAAATCCAGAATGCTCATTAGATTGTATTTTAAAAGGGAACATGTCTTGTTAGCTTGATCTTGCTAGACAAGAGCAAGAGTAGTAGTGATAGAGGAAATACCACGGATTTATGAATTTCCCTTTCCATGCACTTAGAGATCTGCCTCTAAGGCCTTCACTTAACCATGTACAGGTCATATCGTGAGAACTTTGAGACCCCAGGGCATGGCAGAGTCAGCAATAGAAGGAGCCCAGGTCCCTGCTTGAGTAGCGTGCAGAACACACATCTCTAACTCACAACAGAACATTGGGGTGAGAGGTAAGAAATAAATAAGATCTTTGCATCATCAAGTTCTAGCTTCTGGAGTTGTCTGAAACCTCACATTTCAAGTACTGATCAAAACAGAAGCCGAGCACCCAGTTCCTGACTTCCTCTGCCCCTGATCTCAAGGTAGGCTAATAGTACAGGTGCTTCTTTGGATTGAGTGTAACTATAAGGGGGATGATGCTTGTGGCTTTTGGGGACCGGAGTTGGCTTACTAAGTTGCCCACTTCTAACATCAATTTGCTTGATTTGGTCTATGGGGGTAGAGTGTTATCAGAAACAGCAAATAAACTCTCCTAATACCAGTGGAGTAAACAGCAAGTACGTGCCTGCTGAGACCTGAGTAGTGGTGTGCAGGCAGATGAACGGCAACTAGTTCCCTACGGAAAAGCGTTTGTGTTATATATATGTATAAGTGCACTAGTAAGTCCATTGATAGTAAGAATATATAGCGCACAGTATATAAAATGGTAGAAAATGTACCTTTAATTATGTGTTATATAGTGATACTTTTTAATTGATTTTGCCAAACTTTTGCATCCACAGCCAACCTATTATTGTAGTTCAACTTTGAGTTGACAAATTGAGTTGCATATCACCTGTCAACTCCTTTTCTAATATATTTATCATTAAGTCTCATATATGACCTGTTGTTAAACTATTTCTTTTTTCATTTTTTTTGGTGGAACTGAGGATTGAACTCAGGCCCTTGCACTTGCCAGGGAAGCGCTTATTGCACTGAGTCATCTCCCTGGCCCCGGACATCTCCCTGACCCCTGTTAAACTATTTCTCATCTCAAACAAATTACATTAATTTGGATATATATTATATATATATATATATATATATATATATATATATTATATATATATATATATATATGCAATAAGATATATATATTCACAATAAGATATATATATTCACAATAAGATATATATACACAATAAGATATATATATATATATATATATATCAGTATTTTTCTCATTTGTAAATTTACAGAGGAACTTTTTCTGAGCTGTATAATCAGATTTGAAGACTGAATGAACATTTTCTCAAATTTTTATTCTAGTCGCAGTGTAATAGCTTTACAATGACATCTTTTTAAATATTTAACTTACATTATTAAGTTTTTTTCCATCAACTTCTTAAGGCTAGATTGAGAATTGGAAAAATTTTTTCTTTATGCTACCCCTCAGCTATGCAATTGCAGTACAAAGGCAGCCATAGATAATCTATAAGGAAGTGGCATGGCTGGTTTTGAATAAACTTCACCACAACAGACCAGAGGCTGAATTTGGCCATGGCTATCACTTGCCAAACCTTGTACACATAAGAAACCCCCCCAAGCTAACCTTGGTGTGTAGGGTTTGTGAACTTGTGGGCTGTGAGTACTTCTAACATGCCAGCTTCAGATAACTGACGTGACACTGCCCGATGCAGAGGTAGGAAGAGACGCTCAGTGGCTGAGGATTTGGACCACACAGATCCCACAAGCAAGAACACAGGCAGGCACATGAAAGCGCTACGTTGTAATAAGACAATCAGGCATTGACCTCTAGCATTTGTCAACTTAGCTTCTAGTGTAATATAGTTGTAAGACTATAGAATTTTGTTTTTCATATTTTAAATGTGACATTTTAAATTTATTTATCTATAATTTAATTTTAAAAAGTAAAATCAAAAGCAAGAAGAAAAATCATAAACAAAGACAGAAACAGGGTAACATACAGCAATGCATATGTTACCGAGTTTCAAAACAAGAATGGCTGAATAACAATGTCTGATAACTATTTTTATTGTCAAGTCTGTTGCTCAGATTAACAGATATAGTTATGTAAGATTGGACATATATTTGCATATTACCTCTAGCTTTCAAGAAACCTTAAATTTTTGTTCTTGGCTCTCATTTTTTCTTTTTAAAAATTATTTTAAAGAGAGTATAGTAATAATTGATATGACATTAGAAATGGTATACATTTAGAAGACCAAGATGACAGGTTTTCGTATTGCACATTGCTGTCTCAGATGTAGTTGCTTAGATCACAGATATCAGCATACAGAGTTAGTCAAGGTGAAAATCCTACAGATTAACTGCTATTTTCACAAAACTGATGGAAATTTTCAGTGCAGTCACCTCAGCCATCTCATATATATACTTGCATGTTTTCCTCCTATCTTTTTTCATCTATCTATCTATCTATCTATCTATCTATCTATCTATCTATCTATCTATCTATCTATCTATCTATCTATCTATCTAATCGTCTGTCTGTCTGTCTGTCTGTCTGTCTGTCTGTCTGTCTGTCTGTCTGTCTGTCTATCTATCTATCTATCTATCTATCTATCTATCTATCTATCTATCTATCTATCTATCTACCTATCTATCTATTTTTGTTGGTACCAGGGTTAGAATTCAGGACCCTGTGCTTTCCAGGCAAGCACTTATTCCACTGAGATGTCTCCCTGGCCCCTGTTACACATTTTAAGGAGAACATTTTCAGTATTTTTCTAATAAACAGTGTACTTTTAAGCTCATCTTTATTTTAGGACAGATATACAAAGGTATCATCTCAGAAATTTCTAGGCACAGCTCTTTGTCTTTCAAAACATCCTCCAATTCTGAAAAATGAAAGTCTAAGATGCAGATGTGTTTCAATGAAAGGGGCTGTAAGAGAATATTTATATGTAAAGTGATGTGATTCAGTAAAAATGAAGCCAACTTTATAATCAGAAAAGTGTAGGTTTAAGTCACATTTTGATGGGTGCTACTTTATCTAAGCTTTTTAAATCTCAGTTTCCTGTTCTGTAAAATGGTTTGTAAGCTTGTTAGGAGGCTTCAAGGAGTGAACACAAAGTGTGAATACCATCATGTTCAGTATAAACAGTAAACAAACAGCAGCTATTGCTGTGATTCACTGAAATTTTCATGAGGCATTCAGTTTTCTAATCAATGGAAGTTATCATGGTGATTTAAGCTCCAATCATTACTCACACCTTTGCAGCTCCACATGTTGGGCTAGAGCTCTCTGTTTCAATATATACAACCCTCTTGTCATAATGGAGAAAACCAGCAGTGATGTACTGAAGAAATAAAATTTCCCAGTTCTGTAAAGCTGAATGGGTAGTTACCAGTTTCCCACGTGATAAACCAGACTTCTGCATACACTTTGAAAAGAGCTCCAGGAAGCCAAACCTGGCATGTTTCCACCTGAGAACAACCTAGTGGCCTAACTTCTCAGTGATTTCCCCAACTTCCATGGTGAAGCTGCCTGAAGTATTACCTTGGCCTATTCTGTCCCAGTAGCCCCACATTTGGCCGTGATATTAAGGTGACGGCATCTATTGCCTTTGCCTGCCGTGGTAGTGGTCCAGGATAGTTATGTAGTGGCTCAAATAATTATGTGGGGGAATTTCTCTTATGAACATCAATGCAATTGAAAGATGCCCCACCTCGTGCTCATGGGAGCCCCGAGCCAGTATTTAGTGTGTGGAAGGATGTTGGGGTCACATATGTTGTCTGTTCCCGGGGGCCACTTTGTCTCCTGGGATTTTTAGTGTTAATGGCACAAGCATGTTAACAATTTGGTTCATTGCTGTGCTTCAAGTATTTGCCTAGTTCCTTTGAGATGACTGAAAGTATGGAGTTTTACTAATGTTTTGTCACATCATAGGTGCCTGTGGCATTAAGCAAAACTCCCATTCTTAACGTCAAAGGGTTGCCGACGACATGAAGCCTATGGCCAAACTGATAACAAATAAAAAGAAGCTGGTGTATATGATGAAAGTATTTTCTTCATCATACTTAGATAACATAGTTAAAAAATAAATATATGCTCATTTATTTTGTTCAAATAAACAAAATAAAATCACTACCAGGCTTAATGTTAGCTAAAGAGCTTCTTGAAAGAATGAAATAAATGACTTACTTTCATCTTATTGCTCATGTTTCCTTTTATCCTTCAAATAATATATATTTAAATGTGATTTCTATGTTTTGATAATCCAATGTCTTACAGCAACTACTTTTATTTAATTATTATGTTGCATTTTTCACTGATTATATTTACCTGTCCAGTTTTAAATACTACAAAGACCTTCAATATTTCTTTGCCCAGAAAGATTTTTTTTTTGAGACAGTGTCTAACTACATAGTTAACAAAACTTTGAACTCACAAGTAGCCCAGGCTGGCCTGGAACTCATAGCAATCTTCCTGCCTCAGCCTCTCAACTGCTGGTATGTAGGTGTGCATCATTACACCTGGACAACTATAGACAGTTTATGGAGCAAAAAGTATGGGACTAGCAAGTGAATGACATTAATATGTACAATCTATATATGCTGGTAATTTTAAATTTTTACAAAACTCACTGTTCTTCTTACTTTTTCTGAATGTTAAATGCATAGAAGAGATTAAACTGGGTTTCCAGAGATAGCGGGAGAAGGGGCAGCCTTTGGAGAGAAGGGATTATGGTGAAGAGGGGAGATACTCTTGCCCAGCAGTAGGCTGGAGGAGGCACCGGCCTTTCAATGTGTGCAAAAGTGGGATCAAGTTAGAGCAAGTGCTCATGGGGCTTCCAAGGTTCCTGGTGTGGGCAGTGGGCGACAAACACGGAAGCAGCAACTTCCTCTCAGACAGAGCTATTCTCTCTTGGACAGTTCCTTCCAATCTTTGCAAGTGTATGAACTCTTACCTAAGCAAAACAACCAATGAAACAGACATTGGGAAAGAGAAGGTTGAGAGGAAGGGAGGGAGAGAGAGTGAGAGAGACAGAGAGAGAGAGAGACAGAGGAAAAAAGGGGAGGGGAGGGGAGAGACAGAGACACAGAATGACAGACAGAGACAGGCAGGCAGGCAGGCAGACAGACAGACAGACAGGAAGATCTCTGTAAGGATAAAAAGATTCAAAGACACAAATGTATTTTATCCCCTTTCTTTCTATTCATACAGAACAACTTATTTGTTCTGTTGAGTCCACATATTGCATGCACATAAGCATCTGAAAGGATAAGAAAGGAAAGAAATATACACAGGAAAAAAAATCTGTAGTTCAAAAATAAAGCGTGTGCACGGAGTGATCAGAGGAAACATTCTGTTGTGAAACAGGCCACACACCAAGCCAGCACAAGGGAAACATCTGTTTTTAAAATCTAATTTGTATTCTTGATGGATTTCATAAGATATTACATAAATGAAAAAGGGACACTACTTTCAGGGAGAAGCCATTGCACCAAAAATGCCAAGTACAGTGGAGAGGACTTAGCTAACAAAATAAATAGTATAGCAAGAAATTAGATACACAGCAGGAGACAATCCCCTTGTGCCCAGAGAAAAATCTCAAGTAATGACTAGAAGAAAAATACAGCAGCCTCCTCCCAAGTAAGAAAAGAATCCATCAAAAGATAGTCTATAAATAAAATGGAAAGTTTACATACATTTTCTAAGGGAGAAACACTAATAAGAAATAAGGTATTTGTATGCATTTTCATTTTTCTTTCAGAAGTGTTGTACAGTAATATATATATATATATATATATATATATATTTTTTTTTTTTTTTTTTTTTTTTTGTAGAACCAGGGATTAGACTCAGGCCCTTATGCTTGCAAGTGAAACACTTATTCCACTGAGCCATCTCCTCAGCCCCTACATTAACATTTTAACTCCAAGTGTATCCAGTTTTGCTAATTTAATATCACAGGAGAAAAGAGTATATATTTCAGGGTGTTTTCTGCTGCTGGCATTAATGCTGAAAAGAAATAAAAAGATGGGAATGAATTTTTAAAATTTAAAATATATTATTTAAAATCCTGAGTAAATAATATATAAATGATAACAAACATATAAATTATAAATTACGTTATATGCTAGTGACATATAAACACTATATAGCTGACTTCCCAGTTGAAGAAAGCTTGGAATTCCCTTTTGCCTTGAGACTTTGGTACCTGCTGCACATTAGAATCCTGTTGTTGATGGCTGGCTCAGAGGGCAGAGATCGAAGAGTGGTCCCAGGGCCCATAGGCTTGGGCATGTGATGGGCTCTCTGTGACCCTACATCCTGTACCCCTCATCAAAACAAAAAACACAACAGAAACCTGACATTCCAAGTGGACCCACACTCAAGCACAAGGGTGAACTGAAATGACGAACCTCACAAGGAAGCTCATACCACTTTTTGACTTTGGGTTAAGGCACTCATGAAATTCTAGGGCCACAGCTGTGTTGAAGAAATAAAAGCTGATTTTCTCCAGAGGGAAGTACACTTCCTGTAAATCTCAAGTAGTTTTTGCAGTTTTTTTTTCACATGCACTGTCAATCAAAGATGGACCAAGTTTTCAAGGAAATGGTTCTTCATAAGCAAATCCAGAACATCAAACATAGTAGAACAATGACAAAGGAACAACTTGAATGCAGAGAAATTTGAACTGGACTTTGTACAGACAAATACTATTTAAGCCCTAAAGATGTAGACAAGGTTGGGAATGTACTGAAAATGCCACATTGTATATTTTAAAAATAGCCAGAAAAATGTTCTATAAATTGCAAAGTATTTAATCTACTTAAAGATCATCTAACAGCAAATTTAGACAAACTGTCACACAATTACTAAACTGGAAGATTATTAAACTAGAAGATAAATTAGGATAAGATAGCCAGGGTAGAGCAAAAACTAAAGTAGGTATAATTTGTAAGAGTTGGAAAAGATAGAATGAGAAATTATAATTTCTCTAGATCCAGAATTCAAGAAAGAGGCAAAAGTTGAATGACAGAAATAATATGTATATGAAGTGTCATTCAGAAGCAAATTAGACACAGTGAGGACAGAATTGGTGAATGAGTAGACAGGTCAACAGAAATGCCCACACCAGGGTCTGGGGAGATGGCTCAGTAGAATAAGCATATGGCTGGCAAGCACAAGGGCCTGAGTTCAATCCCTGGTTCTGGGGAAAAAAATGCCCACACCAAAGGCTCTCAGCTATGAGAGAATTATAATTACATGGCAGAACACTAGGGGTGCAGCACAAAGCATAAATATATAATACATATGTGATCCTAGTTCCAGAGAGAAAAGATGAAAGAAATGAAACATGATCAATAGTAAAAAATATGATAGCTAAAGGTTTCCCAGAGGTGATAAGAGGTACCAGTGTACAGATTCCATAAGCTCAGTGAATCTGAAAGATGATCTCTGAAAAGAACCCCAAAGTGCAGAGAAGCTACTGAAAATCGAAGATCTTTAAGGACACAGAAGAAAGCTAGATTACCTTCAAAGAAGGCACAGATCCCCAAGACTTGATTTCTCAATGTAAATAATGAAATCTAAGTGCCCGGGGATGGCCTAGGAAGCATGAGGCCCTTGGTTCAAAAACAAAAGAAAAAGAAGCCGGACATGGTGTCACATCTCTGTAACCTCGGTAGTAATTAGATTCACTATCAAAAAGGGTTGGGGAAAAGGCAGGATGAGAATATAAAGGCCTTGGTTTCAAGTTCTGGTACCACAAGAATACACACACACACATAAACACACATGAAACAGCAAACATATCCAGAGTATTGTTTAATTACATTTGCAATATACATACACACTGAAAACAATTTGCAAGATGGATTTTTTTTATTCTTTGAAAATGTCTTATAAATAAAGATGAAATAAAGACTTTTACAGTCAAATTAAAATTTAAAGAGTTTATAACTTAGTATTGCATTGAAAGAAAATCTAAAGCATATACTTTAGGTAGAAAAAAGTAATTCCAGATGGAAGAGCTGAATTTCAGAAAGAAACAAAAAGCAGAGGAAGTGGCAACTATGTGGGTAACTCTAAATGAATTCAACTGTCAAAATAAAAAAGCAATGCTTTTTGGTATTTAAAATGATAATTAAAATTGACAAAAACAGCACAAGAGGAGAAGGGTAAGTACAGTAGTTAAATTTTTTGAATAATAAAAACAGGATATACATAGAAGCAAAATATGCAATGTCAACCCCACACAACAAATCAAGAGATGAGAAGAAAAAGTACAGAAGAGCCAACATCAATGGAAAATATGAAGGAAGATGGATTCATAGTTGTTCATAAACAATATATTGCTTTACAGATTCTGTGAAGGACTAATTAGTGTCCTTCTGAATGAGTACAAAACAAAAGAAAATCCAACATGTGTTTGTTTTTATAAGGAACATAGCTGAACAATGGAAAACAAGTAAAATAGTACCAGAAAGAACTGGAAGAGATGTCAAAAAAACATCACTTAGGGAAATTTATATTTGTGAAATAACCATTAGTTATGAATAGAATTTGCAAGCTATAAGCTGAATGTTCAACTCAAAAAGCTACAAAATAACAGAGAAGTAAACCTATAAAGGTGAAAAGAAATCAATAATAGCAGAAATTAAGAAAAATAAAAAGTTATACGTAACATAAATGGACAGTGCAACTCGGTGTTGGAAAAGACACATTAAAATTGACAAATCTCATGAGGGTGATCAAAATAGAGGGGAAAGATGACAGAAAGCATTAATAATCAGTACCGCTTCAGATCCTTTAGGCATTGAAGAGAATTATGAGAGAATCTTATAACGAGTTAAAATGAAATAGACAAACTCATAGAAATAATTCAAACTTAAATTCTAATTTGAAAACAAATATGAGACAGAAGCAACCCCATAGCCATCAAAGAAATTAAATCAATACATCAATACAAGATATTTTGCACCAAAAGATCTCCTGGCCTGGGGACCATTGTGTCAGTGAGTAAAGCGCTTCCCTCAGCTCCTAAGCCCCTGCCCTCCACTGCCTCCACTCAACCTTTCTCTTAAATTCTACAGTAGGGACCATGTGTTCTGAAGGGGGAACAAGATGGCCCACAGCTGTCTGACCCATATTCTTTTTGTCCCAAGCTGTTATTACCCCAAGATTCGAATTTTCATGGTTTGCCATTTGTAGCCTCAAACTTTCATTATCATGACAGATAACGATATGCATCCAGAGAAGCCTGTATTCCTGTACACAAAACTATTAATGACTTTAGTGTTGTTTTTCCCTTTATGGTACTAGGAATGGAACCCCAGGTCTTCACACTAAGCTACATCCCCAGATCATCTTGTGCTTCATTTTGAAATAGGGTTTCCCTAAGTTTTTAATCCCAGGCCAGGCTTGACATTGTGATCTACTTATCTCAGCCGCCTGAATGCTGGATCATAGGTGTGGCCTGCTTGCATAGCTCTGAGTGTGGGATTTGCGTCAGTCAGCTTTCTCCTGGCTGAGATTCAATGCTCAACGCCCACAGTTTAAAGGAGGAGATGTGTAATGTGCTTAGGATTTCAGTTCATGGCGGAGACAAGATGGCAGGGGGCAAGGTGGAACAAAGCTGGTTAGTTCATGGTGGACAGAGGAAGAGAACTAGAGAGGAAGGAGCAGGAACCCAACACAGACCCTAAAGCCACACCACCAGGACCTACCCAGACACACCAGAAATGCAACCCCATCAGTCCTGGGGCAGACATGAAGCTCATCAAACTAAAGCTCCATTCTGCCCTCTACAGCATTACATGTGAATTTTCATTCTTCTTGGTTATAGTTATTACATGGTTTGTGTTTTTATTGATGTTATTGAGAAAGAAATAGCAATGAGACAGTCTCAAAACAGGTTAGTAGGAGAGCTATAATAATACAGTGCATATTGTTGTCTTCATAGTAGCTATTTACAGTACAAGATGCAGCCACAATATCCTGTCCAAACACTATTAGACCAAATCTTTCTATTCATTGGATTGAGAAAGTAGCTGTGTATCTACCCTGTTTTGTATATACAGATACAAAATGGTCCTTTATTTATACCCCCTTTTTGTTTAATTTGTCAGAGATGGGTATTCCATTGCCATTTAAATATTGTAAGTGTATGAATTTAGCAAAATAATCCAACATAGTCCAGTAGTCCATAATAGTAGTGGTTTATCCATAGGACTGGCAATGTCAGAAGTTGTTGATGTGAGCCTTATACAGCTCAGAATATTAATATGGCCTTACTTTTTTTACTTCATTTTTTACTTTTGTGCTGGATGGTTAAGACCAAGATATAACAAGACCTATGCAACAAGAAATGTAACTTTTGTATCTGAAAGGTTTAGTCCAATCCCCTCAGGATTTACTCTAAAACCCTGTACTGCAGTTTGTAGATCCTTTGTCAGTGTCAGCCATGTGGATGAGCCACAGCCATTGCTTGACCAATTTTCTCTCTGTGAAAGCCTAAGAGAATATTTTCTCTCCATGTGACTCTCTTTAGGCACATTCTACATTGTTGAGCACTTTGCTCTGTGGCCCCATAATCTCCTTGATCAGAAAATTTGGGACACCACTGAGTTAAAGGATGTTACAGTACAGGTTCTCCTATGTCCTGAGTCCTCACTGACCTTGAATGGCTAGGGACAAAATGTTGGCTGTCCTTGTATCCCTTCCCTTTCTCTAATGTTTGGTCTATAACCTTAAGTTGTTAACCCTCCAAAAGAGCAGCTGAATGATGTTATTACCCCATAACATAGGCAGGCAAGCTTAACTGCATGAACAGCAAATCAGTCTGAATACCAAACATCTTAGACATAACTTGGTACAGGTATTTTCCATCAAGTATTGATATGTTGAACTTTAAATCCCTACAGAATGTGAATAAAAAAAAATAAAAAAACTACAAAAAATTTAAAAAGGAATAAACAATTACATACTTTTACACAGAACTTTAGAAATCTAACCATATATCGCATTGTAGCAGGACGGTCTTGTAACACTTTTTTCTTTGTTTCTTGTTTTCATCTATATCCCTTTTATTAAACAAACATTTACTAGAAAGACAGTATAGCAATAATTGATATGACGTTAGAAGCAATACGTATTTAGAAGACTTGAATGACAGGCATTCCAAGCACGGTCCTAGTATTACACATTGCTGTCTTCAGTGCAGTTGCTTAGTACACAGGTATCAGCATATATAGTTAGTCAGGGTGAGAATCCTACCAGTTAACTTTTAGTTTCAAAAACCTGCGGAAGATTCTCAGGATCACTGCCTTAACCATCTTGCTCTTATAAATGTATGGTTTTGTCCCTGTAATATTTCCTAGATTTTCTCCTTGCCCTTTCTCTTTTGTTGTTTAATCCATAACTTCTCACTTTCCTTTTAATTGTATTATACCTTTCTATTTTTATTTATTTTTTTGAGTTCTTACACTAGGGAGACTATATGATATTTACACATGTGGTTCTCATTTATTTCAGTTAAAAGTACATCTTCAAGTGGTATTCACTTAAATATGAAGACTTTGAGCTTATCATTCTTAATGCTCTGTTGTATAAAAATGCTACATCCATTCCTCAGGTGATGGGCGTTTTGGTTGTTTCCAAGATTCTGCTATCACAAATTGTGTCACAATAAACATAGGCACACACATATCACTTTGATATGATGTTTTCAGTTCTTTGGGGAAAATTCCTAATAGGGGGATAGCTGGATTGAATTGGATTTCCAGTCCTAGTATTTTGAGGAGTTTCCACATTGATTTCCATAATGGTTGCACCAGTCTACATTCCCACCAGCAGAGGAGAGAGGTTCCTTTTTCCCCACAGTCTCTCCAATATTTGTTATTGATTGATTTCTTTAGGATAGCCATTCTTTCTGGGGTGAGATGGTATCTCAGTGTTGTTTTAATTTGCATTTCATGGATGGCTAGTGATCATTTTATCATATATTTATTTGCTTCTATAATTTCATCCTCTGAGAAGTGTGTGGGCATCTCAGATGCCCATTTCTGGATTGAGTCTTTAAATTTTGGAACCCTAATTTTTTTTAGTTCTTTATAAGTTCTAGAGAGGAGACCTTTGTCTGAATCCTTATTGTTAAGAATTTTTCCCAGTTTGTGGGTTGTGTTTTCACCTTGTTGGTAATTTCTTTTGACATGCAAAAGCTTCTCAATAAGAGGAGGTCCCAGTTGTTTTCAAGTTTTACCTGTGCAATTTCATTTTTGTTCATGAACTCTTTGCTTACCCCTATGTCTTCAAGAGTTCCTCCTACTTTCTCTTCCAGGAGATTGAGTGTTTCTGTTTTAATGCTTAGATCTTTAATCCATTTTGACTTTAGCTTAGAGCAAGGTGATAGATGTGTATCAAGTTTTAGTTTTTGGCATGTAGAGAGCCAGCTTTCCCAACACCATTTATTGAAGAGACTATCTTTCTTCCAGTAAGCACGTTTGGCCCCTTTATCGAAGATAAGGTGGCTGAGTGTGTTCATGCAGGATTCTGCATCTTCTAATCTATTCTATTGATCCTGAAGTATGTTTTTCCAGTGCCATGCTGATTTTATCACAGTAGCTTTGTAGAATAATGTCAAGTCATGAACTGTAATGCCTCCTGCCTTGTCTTTGTTGCCAGTATTGCCTTTGCTATTCTAGGTCTTTTCTGATTCCAAATAAATTTTAGGAACAATTTCTCTAGGTCTGGGAGGTAAGTTGGTGGCAGTTTGATAAGGATTGAATTAAATCTGTATAACAATTTTGGGAGCATGGCTATCTTCACGATGTTGGTTCTTCCTATTGAAGTGTAGGGAATATCTATTTTCTGAAATCCTCTACAATCTCTTTTCATCAGAGTAATGTAATTTTCATTGAATAAGATCTTTGACTCCTTTAGTTAGGTTAATTCCTAGGTATTTCATTTTCTGTGATACTATTGTGAAAGGTATTGTTTCTCTCATTTCCCTCTCAGTGTGTTTGTTATCTGTGTAGAGGAATGCTATTGACTCTTGCGTATTGACTTTGTATCCTGCTATGCTACTGAATTTGTGTATTAATTCTAGTAGCTTTTTGGTGGAGTCTTTTGGGTCTTCCAAGTAAAGTATCATGTCATCTGGAAATAATGATAGTTTAACTTCTTCTTTACCTATTTTTATTCCTTTTATTTCTCTCTCTTGTCTAATGGCTCTGGCTATGATTCCAGAACTGTATTGAATAGGAGTTGTGATAGAGGACATCCTTGTCTTGTACCAGATCAGAGAGTAAAAAGATTTCAGTGTTTTCCTATTTCGAATTACATTAGCCATTGAGTTGTCATAGATGGCTTTTTTCAGATTGAAGTAGAGGCCATCTATTCCAATGTTCTGTAGAACTTTGAACATGAACGAATTTTAGACTTTGTCAAAAGCATTTTTTGTATCAGTTGAGAAGATCGTGTGGATTTTAGATTTGATTCTATTGATATAGTGTATTATATTTATAGATTTGCATATATTGAACCATCTTTGCATCCCTGGGATGATTCCTACCTGGTCATGGTGTATAATCTTGATAATTTGCTGTATTCTATTTGCTGGGATTTTACTAAGGATTTTTACATCTATGTTCATGAGGAAAATTGGCCTATGATTCTTTTTCAGTTGTGTCTTTCCTAGGTTTCGGTATCAATATAATTCTTGCCTCCAGTAATGATTTTGGGGAAGTTCCTTCCTTTTTAATTTCAATGAAGAGTTTGAGGAGTATAGAGATTATATCTTTTGTAAATATCCTGTAGAATTCAGGGGTGAATCGTTCAGGACCTAGACTTTTCTTTGTCGGTAATTTTTTTTTTAATTACATTTCATATTTCATTGCCTGTTATTGGGTTATTGAGAGTTCTTATATCTCCTTGAATCAGTTTTGGTACTCTGTAATTTTCTAGGAATCTGTCCATTTCTTCTGTGTCTTCCATTCTGTGAGAGTAAAGATTCTCAAAGTAGCTATTGATGATCCTCTGAATTTCCACTGGGTTTGTAGTAATTACACACTTTTCATTCCTTATTGCTTGTATTTGAATTGTTTCTTTCCTGTTTTTGATGAGGTTAGCTGGGGGCTTATCAATTTTACTTAATCTTTCAGAGAACCAGCTTTTTAATTCGTTAATTCTTTGAACTGATTTTTTCATCTAGATTGAATTAATTTCTGCTCTAATCATATATTTTTTCCCCTTCTTTGGGCTTTGGGTTTGGTTTGCTCTTCTTTCTAAGCTGCAGCACTAGGGTACTTATTTCTTCCCATTCTGTTTCCTAATGTATGAGTTCACAGCTATAAATTTCCCTCTAAGAACTGCTTTTATTGCATTCTACAGATTCTGATATGATGCTCTTGCATTTTCATTGAATTACAGATATTGTTGAATTTCTTGTTTAATTTCATGTGTAACCCACTGGTTGCTAAGGAGGGTGGTATTTAATTTCCTTGTATTAATGGGTTTTTCTGGTTTCCTTTGTTACTTATTTCCAGTTTCGTTGCACTGTTGTCAGATGATAGGAATGGGATAATCTCTGTTTTCCTGCATTTACTTAAGCATGAACTATGGACTGGTATGTAGTCTATTTTAGAAAATGTCCCATGTGCAGCTGAAAAAAAAATGTGTATTCAGCTGTGGTTGGGTGGAACACTCTGTATAAGTCCACTGATTCCATTTGTTCATGTCTGCTACTTCTTTGCTAATTTTTTGTCTGGTAGAGCTGTCTTTTGAGATAAGGGGGTGTTAAGGTCTCCTGTTAAGATTATGATCTTGGATATTAGATTTTTGATTTCCATTAAGATTTGTCTTATATAGTTGGGTGCTCCTGTGTTTGGTGTCTACATATTAATCAGTGTTACCTCTTCCTCTTATATTTCTCCCCTAACCAGCATGTAGTGGCCTTTTTCATTTCATTTGATCATTGTTTAGACTCTCAGGATTGCTATTCCTATTTTTTTCTGACATTCTGGGACATGCAGTAATGTTTTCCAATCTTTGACTTTCAGCCCATGGATTTCTGTATAAGTTAAGCGTGTTTCTTTTATACAGCATATTGTTGGATTTTGCTTCCCAATCCATTGTGCCAGTGTATTTCTCTTAATTGGTGAATTGAGTCCATTCACATTGAGGGCTATAATTGAGATGTATTGATATATGATTGACATGTTATCTACCTGCTGTTGTATACCCCATTTTCTCCTGTACTTAATGGTTTGCCCTATTTCATGGGTTCTATCCATTCTCATTCATGAAGTTCTGATCATTTTGGTCCCTCTCTAGAATATAGTCTGTATAGGGTTGGCTTTGTCATTATGAAATTCTTTAGTTGTTCTTTTTCATGGAAATATTTCACTTCTCCATCAAAGTTGAAAGAGAGTTTTGCAGGGTGTAGCATTTTGTGTGGAATTTGTTTTCTTGGTGGACTTGAGATACTCTGCTCCATGCTCTTCCTGACTTAATGGCTTTTGAAGAGTAATCTGCCATTTTTCTGATGGGTTTCCTTTTAAATGTAATGTGTTCCTTTTCTCTAGCAGCTTTTACTATATTGTTCTTGTGCTGGATTTCTGGGATCTTGATTATTATATGTCTGGCTGTGTTTTTAATTGGGTTGATGTGATTTGGAGTTCTGTGTGCTTTGGTTACTGAATGTCAAGAATTCCATCATTTTTCTATTCTCTATTTTTTTTTTTTGTCATTGTCTTCTTTAGAAGCACTTAATAATTCTTTCATTATAGTTGTCATTTCTTTTTTTACTTCAGAGATTATTTCTAACCTTATTTCCTCTATACCTTTCTGAAGTTGCTTCTTTACTTCAAATGTTATTATTTCAAAGATTTCAGGTGTGTGATTTCCAGTTTCTTCTATGCTGGTGTCTCCTGCATTTGTTCTAGGTGGGCTTGGGTCTGAGAATGGATTTGCTCCTTCTCTTTGTCATTTTTGTATGGCGCTGTCTCCTGACCTTTGGTGTAGAGCTGTGGTGCAGTCATTACCTTAGCATGTACTGCTAACATTACCCAAGGGAGATTATGCGGTTAAGGCAGTTATAGTTTTGTATTTACTGTAATTAGCAGCATCAATAATGGGTAGTAAGATTTAGCAGCTGACAAACTTTTGTATCTATTGGGTTTGGCTTTCAGACCCTAAGAGAAAACTTTAAGACTGTATAGATAAGCAGATATTAGAGTAGAAATTTGTACTTAAATTAGTTCCCCTAAGTTCTATCTGATCATCCCCCTTTTGTACCTGTAGTCTTTCAGGCCGACTAGTTCACCCTGGTTACCTATTTCCCCCTCTTTCAATGAAGAGAGAAAGAGAGAGGATGCTGTCGTAGATCTCTGTCTAGCAAAATGTCTCAGCTTACTGGGTCCAGATCTGCCAAGTTTGAGCTTGTCTAGGTGGGTGTGGCTTGGGTCTGCCTGCTGCACTCAACTTCGTCCTGCTGCAGTCCATGGAAAGGGACCTGCTGTGCCCCTTTGGCAACATGTTCTGCTCCCGGCTTAGTTCAGTGGATCTTGCCCCTTGCCTCTCTGCAGGGAGCGCTGCTTCAGGGTTCAATACCAGGCCTGTCTGCTGGAGGAGATTCCAATAAGCGTGTTGTAGGTCCCACTCACAGGCCAGGCCGCAGGCCTATTGGAGTAGATTCCGGCAGGCAACAACTATTTCCCAATTTATATAAAAATTGTTATACTTTTATTTATAAACTTTTAACATATAAATACATTATGTATTTATATCAAATTATATTGGTATAACATATACTTAATATCTACTTAACACAGTTACTGAGACACACTAAATATTTTCTATTACACATTTTGAAAAGGCTAAAAGAAAATACAAACAAAATGTTAAAATTCATAACTTTTGAGCTATAAAATTGTAGAGTTACCTTCTAGATTTTATGAAATAAATGTTAGCTTACTTGGGAATGTTAGGTAACATTGAATAAATAGCAAAACAACTTGATTCATTTACAGAACTCTTCATAATTATGAATACATAGCTCTTAGGATTGTATTTTGTGTGCACATGCAAAAATGTATGTATATGTAAGTATATATATGTATATTTCTATACATGCATGTTTAAATATTCATATTCTTGAATATTTGAGCTCTTAGAGCTGGAAAGACTTTCAAACTAATCTTGTGTCCTTCACAAAATTTAAATTGTCTGTTGTGGCCTGTGGTCATTTTAAACCTATTTACGTTTTAATTTTCATATTAATCAGCTGATTTGCCTGGAATAGCAGAGCAGCGGAGATTCATTGGATATTAGAGCCGGAGGAAACTCAGGCCCAATTCAACCCCCTGCCAGGAAAATGATTAATGTCTAATCATCGTAAGAGGTGACTAAGGAAATCAAGCCCAATTTTGTTAACAAGTTCCTCTTGAGAGTAATTATGTCTGAGCTAGAAGCCAACTTCGAGATCCCGCTTGTCCAGTAAGCGCATGCTCCGTCTGGCCTTGGCTGCACTGGTGTCGCGCCAGGGCCAAGCTGGCAGTTGAGCCATTCCTCTGTCAAAGTGGCAAAAATGTATTCTTGGAGCTGGTCAGTGTGGTGCTGAATTATCAGAGTCCTGCAGATCTCTTCTCTCAGCTGAATAAGTGTTTGGGTGTCTAAAGGTAGTCTCTCTAAGTTAGCATTCGGGGCATTTTTCCATTTATGTGTCCAGCAACTCCAAGGTATTATCCAAGAGACATAGGACTCACATATACCACACTCAAAAATCAACTAATGAATTTCAAACAGACTGAAGACAATTAACTGTTAAAGCCATAGACTCTAACATGGAACAGTATTGGCATGACCCTTAAAGAAACTGTTTTTTTTAGATATGTAAACACAAGAACACACATACACACACAACACTATCCAAAAAGGAAAAATCCATCCACTGGAAAGTTCTCTTCATATAAGAATACTATTTGGAGAGTAAAAAGACAAGCCACAAGAAGATAACTGCAATTTTATAAAGGTCAAGGAGCAAATATTTGAGTCACCTTTATGTATTGAAAAACAATGGATGGACAGCCCAAGCAAAACACGGACACAAGCTTGGTGTGGTGGCAAATACCAATAATTCCAGTTACTTGGAAGGCTGAGAAAGGAGGATTGTGTGTTTGAACCTAGCCTGGGCAACTTAGTGATTCAGCAAGACTGCTTCAAAGTAAGAAGGATTAGAGAGACAACTCAGCAAACAGGCCTTGAGTGCAAACCCAAATACAAAAAAGAAAAAAAAAAAAGATTTGAGGAAGCACTTTATACACACACACTCTCTCTCTCTCTGTCTTTCTTTCTCATACATACACACACACACAGTATTCAAAGACCAAAAAGTATGTGAAAAGTTACTTAACATAATTACTTATCTAGAAAACGCAAGTTGAAATTAAATAAGATTCCAATATCCATGTAGATGAGAGACTATCACTGAATAACCTGACTTCAAGTGTTGGTGAGAACATGGAATAAAAGTAATTCTGGGGTACTGCTCCCGGGAGCATAAACTGATGCACTGCTTTTTTATGGTGTGTACAAAAGCTAATTGCAGGGACATTCCATGACTCAGCAATTCAACTCCTGTATGTGCTCATATAATTTTAAAAAAGACATTTACAAAAGTATTCACAACAGCTGCATTCATAGTAATCTTCAATTAGAGATAAACACCTGTGGGTTGTAAAATGATATATAAATTATAGTCTATCCACACAGTGTACTGTGAGGTGGTGAATGGTGAACTATGCCAAATAGTGAGCTATGCCAAATACCTGGATGAACTTCACAAATATGCTGAAAAAAAATAAACCATATGTATATGGTTTCATTTATAGAAAGTATAAAAGTAATCTATTTTGGTTGAGGCTAGAGGAAGGGCTGACTCTGGGGTGAGATTGGTAGGACTAGAGTGTCTGTATGAGGGAGCTAATGAAGGTCTATTTCTTTTATTTATTTATTTATTTATTTCTTATTTTATTGAAGTACAAATATCAATGAGACAGATTTAAGACACCTTAACAGGACGAATTTGCTAAATTAATACATTGCAAAATGTTTTCATAATGTTTTGGTATTGTACAAGGTTCATACATGATATTATACTTACAGACATTATTATAGCATATGTCTCTTATCAATAAATTAAGAGAGTGTAGCTGTTTACATTTCTTATTTTTTATACCTGAATTATATCACAGATTCAATAATCAATACTTTCTATCTTGCTATTTTCCTAGTGGCTGTCCATAGTACTAGAAGCTGACATAATATCCTGTCCAATCACCATTAGTACAAATCTTGCCTCTCATAGGAAGGTCTATTTCTTGATGGGGCTGCTGGATATATATATATATATATATATATATATATATATATATATATACATATATATGTTCACTTTGTTAAAAATAATCATTGGATTTTTATTTCTATGAGTTTTGCTTGTTTTTCTGTGCCATACATCAGTAAAAAGCAAGCAAAGAAACAAAGTCAACACAACCAGAAGATAATATTCTTGCCACCTAAAACATGTCTACTATAAAAATATACAGCATGTAGATTTGACATATATACCTTGTTAATGAGGAAATTGGTGAAAAGGCAAAGTTCAAACAAATGTAGGAGAGGAAGGGTTCTAAAATCTTCCAGAAGAGACTCATTGAAATCCCTTTTGAGCCTGAGACAAAACCAATTAATGTCCTACAGGGCAATAAAACTAAGTTTTATAATAATCTGTTCTATCAGACTGAAATACGCTTCTTTGACACTGAAAGCACACAGTTATCCCTCATGGGCACCAACACTACTAAACATTTCCCTGAGCATTTTGAAGGCCTGAACGTGGGAGGAGGCAGATTGTAAAGGCTAAGTAAATAAATATTTAAACATTTGCAACTATGTTAGGTAGTCAAAAAGCTAAAACAAAAGAACCTTGAACTTTCATAAACATGGCTTCCCAATCCAAATTCTCTTCCTTTGGGGCTCAGTCCTTCTTGGCAGCTGCTTTCCTCATGGCAGCCAGCATGTTCCTCAGCTCCTTTTGCTTCCTCTTGGTGCGGATGTGCATCCCCACCCTTTTCTTGATGAACTTGAGGGTGCCCTTGTTCTTGGAGACCTTGAGCAGCTCCGTGACACACCACTCATAGGGGGCAAAGCTGCACACCTCCAGGATCGTGTCCCGCACGAACTTGGTGTGTTTGGTGAGACCTCCACGAAGGTGGCTGTGCCTCGGTTTGCTCACATTCTTAGTCACCTTGTGGCCCTTGTTGAGGCCCATGGCCATGGGATAGCAGAGGGCTGTGGCTACTCTTCTTCAATGGTTGCTGTGGTGGAAGGCCCAATCCAGATTTTCTGTAATCCCTACAGGTCCTCTGTTAGCATATCTGAATTAATGTATTTTAAAAACTGATGTTTGATAAGCTAGGGAAGACCATCAACTGCAGAAACATAGACAGTCCACTGATGTCTAGCATTTTCAGATCGATATTGGAAGCCTAAACCCTGTATAAGCAAATCTGAAAGTGTTAACATATATTCACTTGTTTTGTTGAAATGCAAATGTGAATTAACAGGCTGGGAGAGTGTAGTGGAGCCAGGTCACCGATAGCTGCTGCCACTGCGCAGCTCCCATGCTGCTCTGATTCCACAGAGATCTTCCCGAAAGTTCTGATGAGGCTATGTCCCTTAGATTCATTTTAATTATAAAATTTTGAGCTATTGTTTTCTATGTGGTCATAAACTGTAGTCCATTTGGGAACCAGCAGACAATTAGGGAGCCCTTTTGGAGTGGCCAGGACTTTCCAGTGGCTGGTTGTGAGGTGTCAGCATGCAAGAGGTAAGCGAGCACATTTGTGGGTGCGTTGTGATAGGAAGGGATGATTTTCTAATGAGCCAAAACATATGGATGGCAGGAAGGGCTGAATCAAAGGTGAGGCTAAGCTTTTCTCTAAGGAAATTAGGGTGACCTCACAATCTGCTAAGATGAGTTTGCAAAATTTAAGGCAATAAGACTTAAAGGTTGGGAACATTAGAAGATTAACTTTGGACTTACTTGTTTATTAGAAAATGTTCATTAGATATGTCCAAGGTGGAGGTAGTGAAGGCAGATATGTATTTGAGCTTCAAATTCAAGATGTCCAACCTGAAGATACAGACATAGGTGTTTTATAAAGCCACAGGACTGGGCAAGGTTGCCAGCAGGTATAGATAAACAGAGGAATACACTGGGACAGAATGCTGGGGCACTGCCAAGTTCATTTTATTTATTTATTTAGGTGGTACCAGGGATTGAACTCAGGATCTTGTGCTTGCCAGGTAAGCACTTATTCCACTGAGCTATCTCCCCAGCCCTACTGCCAAGTTTAGAAACTCGAAACTTTAGAAACTTTGAAATGCAAGGAGAATAGAGCAAAGGAAATCAAGGAGAAGCCACAAGAGCAGTAAGAGAGAAAAACAGTGGGTCCTAGGGCAAGGAGACTTCCAAGCTAGGAAGGAGGATGGGGTGAATGCACTCTAGAGGAGAGTTGCAAAATAATTACCAAGGAGAGGGAGTGGACTTTTATCTAGGAACTGATGTGACAGTATAGGTGTCATTGTTTTCTCTACCCAGTATCAGCTGCTCCAGCACAGGCTGAAAAAAAGCAGAGAGATGGATTAATGCAAGGTCTGGGTTTTCTTAGATGATGGCAATGGAGGGGGGCAGTCATGTATGTCAAATCATTTGGCCCTATCACAGGACTGGACGAGGTGGCCAGAAAAAATAATTTGTAAGACAGGTGGGTTTGATGGCCACGATACAAATAAACTTCCTCCAGGCAGAGTAACTGGGGGTCCAGTCTGATGCAGGTGCTTTGAAGGTACAGTGCCTGAAAGGAGGGATGGGGAGGACTGCAAGGGCTGAGCAGGAGGAAGCCACCCCACTAGGGACAGGGGTGACATTCAAGGGAAACCACAGCATTAGGACAAGAGACGGAAGCTGTAGTGGGCTTGTTTCTGGGTCGTTCACTGTCTTACACACTTTCTGGTCCCTGGGACAAAAATGCCAAACACTTGTAATTTAATTGTAGACAGGTAATTTTGCTGCATGGATGTGGTCCATGGTCAGCTGGCACCCAGACAGGCAGAAATGGTGGTAGAAGAAGGAAAAGCCTGAGTAAAGGACAGGCGCTCAGAGGGAAAGAGAGAGAGACAGACAGATAGACAGACAGAGACAGACAGCAAGAGCCTGGAATGAACTGGCCAGAGGGCCCTGGGCTGCTTGCACCTCAGGTCAAGGTAGGCATGGAGGCTGTGGGGACAGTGAGTGGCACCGGAGGAATGAATGTGCGCTGCCCCCACGCCGAGCACCGAGCACGGCTACCTCCATGGAGAAGAAAGAAGTGCACGCTGAGGCAGGAAATGGGAACAGCGGCATCTCAGGACAGTCCCCTCTCGTGTCGTTACCATACCATCACCAATACGTTCAGGCCAGGTGGAAGTCCGATCCACTGAGAGCAAAAGTTCATGTGGTCGCTAAGTAGAGCAGCCGACAGGAAGCAGGAGAGACGGAGGTGGTTTTGCAGAGGGCTGTGCACAGGGGTGGCGTTTGCAGGCTTCCTTTCCTGTTTGTGTGAAAAGTCAGAGCTCTTGGCAAATCCTACTTGAGAAGCTGACTATTGGTCAAGGACAGTCTGTGGCAGGTGGACAGCACCTGCTGTGCGTGGCTCGTCAGGATCCATGTGGAGAAGCAATATCCTGCCCGTCCAGGAGCCAGGGAGCAGCGCTAGGCGGTGAGGAAGCAAAGTGGCCGAGCTCAGATGCTCCCAGGCTGCTGCTGCTGCTGCAAGTGAAGCGGCATGAAGCCTGATGGGAAGTGGGAGAAGGAAACTGGGCCAGGAATAGAAAGCAGCACTCTAAGTGGATAATGGCTAAGGAGGATGCTCTGGCCTGAGACGCTCTTCTCCAAAGGGTCACCTTTTAAGTGATTTGACTTCACCACTGAACTGTTTGCTCATAAAATAAGTGCTCAATTAAGGCAGAGTGGGAGTGGCATTAGAAGAGATTTATGATTCAGGCTTTTAGATTCTATACAGGAGAAAAAAAAAGAATCTATTTCTTTCTCCTACCAAGTCAGTGTTTTTCTTCTTCCACGTAATTGCTGCCTGGAGAGTCTAGTGTCGAATTATTATCCAACCTGGACCACTTTCCTTAAAGCTGATTACTTAGAGACCAGAAAAGAATAGCTCTGGAGAATGACTGAGTTGGAATCAGAGCATTTCTTAGTGAGGTGACAAACTTTGCCCTGGAAAAATTGGAGGGTAATTTGTCTACGTCCTCCTTGGCTGGCTGGAAATCTTTACTTGAGTTTTAAACCTTAGGTTAGGTTCCCTAGGGCTCTGGTATATCTTGTCTCTGGCAAGCAAGGTCAGTTTTAATGGTGGGAATTAGGATGAAGGAGACAGGATGAGCGTCAAGGGCAGACGCTGTTTAAATAGCCTCAGTGTTTACGAGGCCCTAACCGCTGCCCCGTCCTTCCTGCTGCTAATCCTGGGGAGCCTGCAAGAGAGAGTCCCACCGGTGAGGCAGGCGTCCAGTGTCAGGGCTGCAACCGCAAGTGCAGACCTTGGGAATCTCTCAGGAACACTGGAGGCTGAGTTTCCGCAAGGTGTGGGGTGCAGCTGCCCTCAGGAGTTCGGCGTGTGCAGAGTCCTGGTGTTGGTCCTTTATGGGCCTCGAGCCTAGCCTCCCCGTGGCCGGCCCCCGCCTCCCCCAGTGGGTAGTGCAGCCCCGAGCACGGGAAGGAGGAGCCCGGTGATCACAGACACTGAGAGCTTTGGGGGTGCTGAGCAGACAGATGATTTATTGCTGGAGAAAGCCAGTAAGAGATCGCTAAAGGGAGCAGGCCAAGGGAGACTGGGCCTAGATGATTCCCTAATGGGCGAGGAGTCTCAGGCCTTTGTCTGAGCTCCATTTAATAGCAGAGGTGCCCTTTGGAGCAGAGAGCAGAAGGACTGCTACCCACAGCTGGCTGCTGTCTCCATTAAGAGAAAGGAGGCTGCACGTGAAGGGAAATGCAGGGTCTGGAGATGATTCTTAACCAAATGGACAGCGTCCTAGACTTGCGGTTGTGATTGTTTTGATTGTGGAACAAACACCTCCTGGAGAGTATAAATGTTGGACTCTCGCACTCCAGGATGGATGTGTGTGTGGTTGTGTGTGTGTATATGTGTGTGTGTGTGTGTGTGTACTCACAGAAGCAGATTTTTTTTTTATACAATCGCAGAGTTTATGCCTTCAGAAGTCCTATCCTTCAAGTCCATTTTAGCAAGTCCTGCGTGGCTTAGGCCGGGAGCACATTGCGTCACTCATCTACAAAATTCTCCTTTTGAAAGTTCAAAACTCATGAAGGATGGGTGGGAGTTCCTCATTGGAATAAGTGGACATGGATTTAATGCCTTCTTTTTGAAGTAAGTCCCTGAATATTTGCCTCTAGCTTCTCTTTCAGACTTTGCCCATTTGTCACCTCTGGAATTAAATCTATGCCACACACCCATTAACAAAGCATGTTTTCAGCATTCACATCGGGCAAACAAACCCACCAGGAGCCCCCCAAGCATCTGGGGATGAGCAGTATGGGCCCCAGGTGCCTGAAGAGGCACTGAGCCCACTGAACTACATTTCATGTCTCAGTGTCCAGTTCGAATTCACTAGATCTCAAACAACAAAAAAAAATTCCACAAAGCAGTGTTTTCCCACATCACGTGGACTCCACACTGCGATGTTCCACTCTTCTGGACTCCACCCTACACTGCTTATTTTCACTTAGTGAAAGTCCAGGCTGGAATTATACAGTTTGTTTCAACACCAACCCCAGGAGCTGGTGTCCAGATATGGAGAACACTGCTTTAAAGGGTGGGACGTCCAGCGGGGGTGGTTTTACAAGATTAATTTTACTCCATCTTTTCAGAAATTCTACGTGAGACGTTTCACTGTTGCCCTCATTATTCAGATGAGGAAGTTGAGATTGGGAGAGCTCAAGTCACATGCCCAACGTCATAGAGAGGTTAGCACACTAATGGCTTGAACCCACCTCCGAGGCATAGAATACGGACAGGCCCAGGAAGATGAAATAGTCTCTGGCATGGACTTTGTGGGTCACGCCTGAGCTAGTGTCTTGGTGACTCTTCTCTCATTGCTGGGACAAATACTCGACACCCAAAGTGCAGGAAGGAGAGATTCATTTAGCTCATGGTCAGTGGAAGTTTCAGTCCACATGCAGCTGCCCCCAAGGCAGAGCGGCACATGGCAGAGGGCAGCCTTCCATGGCAGCAGCAGCGAAGAGCAGAGAGCGCAAGGGAGGAGGAGCAGCAACAGTGGCTGCAGACAGCAAGTCCCTCTCCTTTAAGTGCTGCATTTAGGCCATCCACCGCAGGCTGGGTGCAGCGCTCACACCCATAATCCAGCACACTCATGCCCGTAATCCCAGTGGATCATGAGTCAATCACAAACTCTTGAAGTCTGCTCCATGACTGCTGAGGCTTTTGGGGGAACACCTGGACACAAACCATAACAGCTAGGAAAACTGCGAAACCTTTATGATTACAAAAAGTAATATCAACATTATTGCTCTTAAAGTGTATAAGTAAAATTTTTATATAAAGTAATTCCAGTGAGTCTTTAATCCCTTACCTCAGTTTCCACTTTCTCATGAAACGTCTCCTTCCCTTCCCTTCTGTTCCCTTCCCTTCCCTTCCTCTCTCTCTCTCTCTCTCTCTCTCTCTCTCTCTCTCTTTCTGACACTAGAGATTGAACTCATGGCCTTTGCACTGGGTTACAAACTCAACTGTTTTCTATTTTTAATTTTGGGACAGGATCTCACTAGATGGCAATGTTGCTTGAAAGGCATTTTAAGCAGCTCTTGTAATTGACAAGAGTTGATGGAACTATCTGGCTTGAAATACTTCAAATATTTGGGTTTCTTACCTTGAAAGTGACCCTCTTGCTTTTCTTCTTACCTCATGACTACTCTAGCCTAATTTATTCCTTTCTTCTCTAAGAGCCAAAACCTTCCTTCTCAGCTCTCCTGTTTCCCCAGCTAATGCCTCTGAGAGCAATACCAGATGCCACCCTTGCTCTGATGATTCTGTGTAACACTTGTCATTGAACTGCTCTACTGAGAGACAGACTCGGCCCTCTGTCTGTTGTTCCTCAATGTTAGCAGCTTCAAGACAAGCCTTCTCATTTCTTCATGTCTTATTTCACACTCCAGTGATACTAATTTGGGTCAAGAAAATTTAGCTTTTGAGCAGGACAAAAATCCCCTGTGAATCACCATTGATTTTCACCGTTTACATCCAGTCTCTGGAAAGCTGTATTGCCTTATCTTCAAATTTTGTTCCTATAAATCACATGTCCTCTTTCTTTACACTGCTAACATCCCTCTAGATCGAAATGATGCCACTCTCATTCGAGTCCATGCTATGGTTTGAATAGGAAATGACCTGTAAAACTCTTATTGAGGGAACTGGGAAGATAGCTCAACAGCATAAGCCCCTGCTTGGCAAGCAGGGGGTCCTGAGTCCTATCCCTGGTGCCAAAAACACCCCAAAAACAACAATAATAACAACAACAAACTCCAACTCCCATTTAGGTCTTTGCCACCAGTGCAGCAGTTTTCAGGGGTGAGGCATAGAGAAGTGATTGGGTGGCGGTAGACTAATCTCATCAATAGACCCATCGCTGAGTTCAGAGCTAACTGGGGTTTTGGAACGTGGGGCCCTGTGGGGGCCGTAGCTCCTCCGTGGGTGTGCTTTGCAGGGTTCCCCTGCCGCCCACAGCCTCCATTCTCCCTCCCTCTGCTCCAGGTTGCTGTGAGGTGTCTGTCCTTCCTCTACCAGGAGCTGCTGCCATCGTGCCTTATCTCACGTCAAACTCAGCACTGAAGCCAGGGAACATGGACCGGAGGGAACCTTACTTCCTTGAAGCAGCTAAAATCTAACACGTGTTCCAGCTCACACTTGACTTTCTCAAAGATGTTCTCAGCAAGTCATCCACAAGATCAAACAAAACAATAGAACAAAACATGAACAAGACTGTATATCATTTATTTAGTTGAAAAATTTTCATATAATGTTTCACCAAAACCTGATCTGTTCACCATAGCCCAGAATGCCATCCTTGGGCTCACTGGCGTGACCTTCCAAACCGCTGTGAACATATCTGATTGGTCTCTCTAAATTTCTGGCTAGACTTCCAATATACTTAATTTTATTTCTTCCCATTTCTACTTTCCTTTGTCTAGAATACACTGAACTCAAATTTTAGCATAACCTTGTACTTCATATAACTTGATTTATATTCTTTCTTTCTTTCTTCTCTCTCTCTCTCTCTCTCTCTCTCTCTCTCTCTCTCTCTCTCTCACTTTCTTCTTCTTTTTTCAGACAAGGTCTCACTATGAAGTGCAGGCTTGTTTTAAACTCACTGTGTAGCCCAGGCTGGCTTCAAACTTGCAGCGATCCTTCTGCCTCAGCCTCCTGAGCTCTGGGATTACAGCATTTTCTCCGTATCCTATGTTTCTTATGGTTCTGAACATTATCTAAACATTATCATATTCCTCTAGTTTATCAGATAAAGATTACTCTTTGTTTATATTTATCCCCAAGACCTTGAAGGCCCCTTAGCTGTAGGGCTCACAGTAGCTGTAGGTCAGGTGACTGAATGACCATGACAGAGCAGTTACTGTGCCAAATATCTAGGGTGCCTGCAGAATAGCCTGCAATTCAAGGGGTAGATGGGTGTACCCAGGATGCTGATAAAAGCGAAAATGTGACTTTACAAATATGTATCAAAAGGTCAGCGCCATCAGTAATACATTCAAATGCTGAGATAGCACTTCTGTTCATTAGATTGGTACCAATTAAACTTACTTATAATATTCATGGCTCAAGGAAATGTGAGAGAACCGTTGTTATTTTACACTGCTAAAAAACTTTAAATTGTTACTAAAGTAATCTGGTAATAAATGTTAATGTGAAAAAGACTCATTTGTAGCAATTTTCTTGGAGGGAATCCATAATGCATAATTAGAGTCACATAGACACAAATTTATGCAGAATTATTTTGTGGCATCTAAGAACAGAGAGTTGAAAGTCCTTCAGTAATAATAAAATTGAAAATTTTATGATATGTACATAGAAAAAAGTTCATGCATCTACTGGAAAGAATAAAATAATATTGTTATTATTGCTATGCATAGTGATATCAAGGGATATCCAATTACTTTAATGTTGAAAACTGGAAGTTAAAGGGTGATGTGTAATGTATCCATTTTTCATAAATACAAAAAGTAAACAACAAACGTGCATGTCTATTTGTGCTTCTGTAAAACTCAGAAAGAGGTTGAAGTATAATAATACAGCATTGTACCAAAGCAGGAAAGGGTAGAGTGAGAGAGGGGTGTTACTTTTTCATTATGTGCCTCCTTTATTTTATTTTATTTTATTTTGCCATACCAGGGATTGAACTCAGGACCTGCTTGCTAGGCAGGCGCTTATTCTCCTGAGCTATCACCCTGGGCTTGTGTCTTGTATATTTTACATGCAATGTAAAGTAAGCATGTTTTACTACTGTGTTCAAAGTAAAAATACATATTCTCTAAAATTTACTTTAAAAGTTTATTTATGCAAGAAGAAAAGTGGTGATGAAATTAGTAAGGCACTTCTTTTATTTAGTTATGCAGAATATATGAAGAGATGTCTTAAAAAGATATTGAAGAAGTTTTGCATTTTATATGAAATCCAAATTAGAATGAAATTATTGCATAGACCTGAAAATCTTGATAAAAGTTCCGTAGCATACAAAATGTAAATTATCACCATGAGAAAAATAGAAAATTTGTAGAAGTAATAAAAATGAAGAAGTTATTAGGGAAAGATACTTCCCACAAATCTGAGCCCTAATGATTTTAGCAGTAAGTGCTTTTAAACAGATGATTCCAGTGCCATAAAAACAGGCATGGGAAGGGAAAAAATCTACAGAATTGCTGCCTACACTCCATCAAAGTGGAGATAAATGGCTCTGTGTGTGTGTGTTAAATACATCCACACACACACACACAAATGTACACTATGAAGAAAAATGCGTCTATCACCTTGATGGGAAAAACAAAAAACAAAAAACATGGAACTAGGGAACTGGGAACAGTGTGTGGAAGCAAAGGCTGACTAGATCAGAGGGCAGAGAAACCAGAGAAAGAAAAATTCAACACACGACACACAAGCATGCAGAGCCCAAACACATTTTTCCCATTGGAGCTTTGGGCCACTGAAGTTTGGAAGAGCAGAAACTGATTTATAATTCCAACTTGAAATGTAGCTATTTTAATCTTCTCTGCATAGATGAATAACCAGTAAAGAAAATAATTTTAAAATGACAGAACCATAGGCAAAATTCACAAGTCTTTCAATACAGTATTTTGGCCCCTGGAAAACTGGTAGACCAAGAAGACAAAAAACAAAACAAAAAACCCAGAAAATGTAGACAGGGTTTAAACAATGCAAATAATAACCGCAATCCAATGACTATTACTACAATAGCTGCCGAGGGGCAGAAGTGAGCAAAGGAAAGGAAACCATTTTAATTATTTAAAACAGGGTTGGATGGGTGTTAGTGCTAGAAATTGTTTCCATGTGTGGTGACAGAGCTGCGATGACAGATGGGTACTGTTGGGCCAAGAGATTAGTGACAGCAGGTAGCCAATACCACTCCAAAGCTGAGATGGGTAGTAACAGACAGCGTCTCAGGGACTTTTACCCTAAGCTGCTTGCAGAGGGACTTAGGGTCAGGGTTTTGTTTTTCCTTCTTAAGGGATCTCTTTCCTTGCTCCTGGAGGAAGAGGTCTGAACTACTCAACCTCCGCTGCTGATGGATGTTTGAGGTCCAAAAAATGTGGGAAGAGTAGTTTAATAAAGCACATATGGAGACCTGGGTCAGCCTCTTTCCTTTTTATTTAAAATTTTTTTTGAGTTACATTACACAAGATAAATTCCCTGAAACAAGTCTGCAGATTGGGGCAGGGATTTTCTGGCTTCCACAAGACCAGGATACTAAGCTGGGCACAGAGACACACTCTGGTTAATGGGATGTACTTCCAAGATGCACGAGGATTTTTTTCTGGCATCGAGGCAACAATTTCTAGTGACTCACAGAGGAAAAGAGGACGGGCTCCAGGCTTCCCTGTGGTGGTGTGGGATACCAGAGGATGCTGGGACTAGCTACATAGTCAGCTGGGCTGAGTAGAAGACACAAAGAGAAGCAGTCTAGTTATAAAAAAAAAAAAAAATTTCAGAACAGGGATATCAGAGTATCAATCCAAGCAGAGGTCCTTCTCAGGGTGGAACCCTGTTCTGGTACACGGGAAGCCCACTGCTCTGCTTTATGGTATAAAGACAGCACTGAGACCTGCATGCAAAGCCATGTGCAAGCCCTCCTTAGCAAGTAAGTAGGTGACAAAGATCCCTAGAGGGAGGAGAATAGAGAGCTTAGAAAAGGAGACGCTGCGATGGTAGTAAGCATAAAATTTATCCATATAGAAAACAAACACTAAATAATGCTGGCAGTTATAGCTACAGAATATAAATGAAATTAGGAATAACGAAATTGCTAATGCATTTATCTAGACCTGCAGGTAATTGTCAGGCACTGTCTAAAATTAGATTGTGTGTTTAATGAGACACAATGAGTACACTGTCAATGTTTTATTTAGTCTGTCCTTAATTTCAGAGGAAACTTTTGTTGGAAAATATCTCATTGAGTGAAAAGAGTTTGTGCGAATGTGAAGTGTTTTCACTGGCTTTACTTCTGTTTATCTTTTCTTAAATTCAGACAAGTTATATTTAACATTTTAAATTGAAATGATACACGAATCTGTGTTTATAAAATGTTAATGATTACTTACAGGTAATAGAATTTGACTTTCATGCATTAATTTAATTTCTTATGACAGGTATATGGAAGTTTTGCAGAAGCTAAGTTCATTTTTATTTTTAACATTGAATCAGGTTGCTCTGTATTAGTCAGCTTTTCACTACTGGGGCCAAACACCTGACACACACCATTGAAAGAAGGAAATGCTCAACTCGGCTCACAGGTTCCGCGGATTTTCTGCAAGGTCAACGGGATCCAAGGCAGGAACCTCATGGGGGAAGGACGCAGAAAAGCAAAGTGACTGAGCTCATGGCCTCAAGAGACACAGGAGGGGATTAATGGCGTCCAAGAGGCGGCCAGGCCTCTGTGCACACTCCAAAGTGCCCTTTACTAATTGGTGAGATTGCCAATCCAGTTTAACTGTCAAATTTGTCTCCACAAAAAGCTTTAGTCCAGATGATTTTATTAATAAGAATTATTAAGCTTGAAGGCAATGAGTTTCTTTCTTCTTCTTTCAGTATTGAGGCTAGAACTCAGGACCTTACACTTGCCAGGCAGGCGCTTGCGCCCCTCAGCTATCTCCCCGGCCCTAAAGCACTGAGTTTCTATATTGTGATTTGAAGGAACAGGAAGCTTGAAAATAGCAAACTCATTTCTACAGCATCATATTGGTACTAAAATGAGACAGTTTATTACACAGCATGATGCGTCAGTTGCTTTGGATATTTTTGTAATGATAGTGAGGAAACCATTTCAGCAGGTGGCCCCTTCGGATATAGCCCTGGAGTCCCCGTGGGTTGCTGTGGGAGCTCCAAGGTGCCCTCAGAACATACAGTGAGTGCTTAAAGTAGAACATTTTTACAGCGAAAGACACATTGCCATCCATGAATTCTCTGCTGCTTCAAACACAAACTGTCTTTTTTTTAGTGGGTCTTTTTTTTTTTTTTCTTTTTAATCTTAAATTTGTTTTACTTTGAAGAGTAAAAACATAGCAAGAAAAAACAAAAACAAATACAGAAACAGGGTAATACGCAACAATACACATATTACAGATTCCCCTGCGTCATCCTTGCCACTTCTGGAAGCAGTTATGACCACAGCTGCAGTGACCGCTGCTGCCGAGTCCCATCTAAAGGACCGATGGTGTGTCTTCATCCCTCCTATTCACTGGGTCTGGGACCTGGAAACTTCTGGTTCTTTCACACAATTAAAATGACCAACCAGGGGCTGGGAAGGTGGCTCAGAGAAACGAGCGCTTCCCTGGCAAGCGCAAAGGTCTGAGTTCAATCCCCAGTTTCAAAAAAAAAAAAAAAAAAAAAAAAAGACCACCCAAATAAACATCTTGAATTGATTCAGGACACTGTGGCAGCCATGACATTGCAATTAGAGACCAAACAAAGAAGACTTCAGAGCTGCTCCAGAAAATAGCAAGATGGACATGATAGCCTGTGTGTAGGATGGATAACCACTAAGAAGATAACAATGTACAAGGTGTTGATTATTGAAATTGTCCTATTAGTCGGCTTTGAAATGGTGTTGTTGCTATTCATTTCTCAATAAAATAAAATGACAAGAGGGCTGAGGAGATAGCTCAGTGGAAAAGTGCTTTCCTGGCAAGGGCAAGGTCCTCAGTTTGATCCCCGGTACTGAAAAAACAAAAACAAAAACAAAAACAAAAACAAATAAAAAGGAAAACAAAAAAACCCTGAGAAAGTGGCAGGAGTCACGGGATGAGTATGTAATGGGGAGGAGCTTGAAGGGAACCATGAAATGTGTCTTCTACTGTAATATCTTTGAGAAGTGTGAACATTCACCACACTTTCTGATCACCCCTCACACGTCATGTAAGAGGTGGGACGTGCATGGTTCTGTCACCTCACAGAACGTGGATGTACAGAGAAGCTCTCTTTCTCCAGTGCACCTTCGGAAGGCCTCTGCTGGACCACTGGGAGGGGAAGAACTGCCGTCAAAGAGGTCTAAGCGCTGGGCAGGAGGTGGACTGGGCTGTCCAGCGACAAGGCGTGGGGTCTTCTTCATCTGCAGAGAGAGGGCTCTACCCCAGGCTGCTGCAGCTGTTGGACCAAGGCTGGGGGATGAGACGGCTCCCGACAGGGTGAGAGCACAGAGGCACTGTCCCCGGGAGCTTTAGGGATGATGGGAGGATCCGCTGAGCTCCAGTCAGCGCTATCCTGTACCCGTGTGTCCACAGTGCCAGACAACGCCAGGATCAAAATGCTACTTGGAGAAAAAATTCAGTTCCTTCTAGGCTTATTGTATAAATGTGCCCATTTTTCAGGTTTATTTTAAAAATTTGGTATATAAAATTATATACATATATATATAATATAGATATATATATAATATAGATATATATTTTATATATATGTTTAAGTCTAGGTAGTCAACAAAAACAATACCTCAGATCATTACCGTTTAGAGTTACATTTTCAACAAAATTTTCTAAATTATCTTTAGTTTCAAAATTGGCTTCATTTGTTTTAATTGAAAAATCATGTATGCACATGGTGTACACTGTGATATTTTGATACATTTATACTGTCTTTTGTTGAGTGACTTACTCAAGCTAATTAACATTGACCACATCACATGCTTCTTATTTTTCTGATGAGAACACTTAGAAGCTCTTAGCAGTTTCCTTATTATTATCGTAGCACCACGGTGTACAGCGGTACCCAACACTTATTTCTCCTGCTAATGGCACCTTGGACCTCACATCCTTTGACCAACATCCCCTCATTTTCTGCTTCTCCTCCCACCGGTGGGAATCGCAGTTTGGTAGTTTGTCCTTTAAGAAACTCCAAGTTTAAATAGAAGTCAATTCAGAGGTTTCTCAGACTTACAGTCAGCCTTGGGAATGTGCAAAGCGGTGTCTTAGTTACTTCTCTCTCGCTGTTGAGACAAAATGCCAACTACTCAGAGTTAAAAGGGAAAGGTTTATTTAGCCCACAGTTTGTAGAGGTTTCAATCCATTGTCAGCCGGCTCCAAGGCAGGGGCAGAGGAGGAACTGCGTGGCAGGCACAAGGTAACAAAACAAGCATGGTGGGGGCAGACTAGCCTGTTTCTGGCCTTTGTATTGTTTCCAATCTCCATGGATTAGGGCTGTGCCAATCCAATCAGTGGGCTAATTTAGTAATCATCCAGCCTTAATCCTAGCATCTTTAATTCTGACATCTTTAATCCTGCAGTAGCACCACGAATCAGTCACACACTAGACTCAGGTATCCTCTGCCCCGTGACTGGGTGATGGGGGGGGGGGACAGCTGGACACAAACCCTAACAGCCTATAATGGTTCAAAACTTTTGCGCCTGCATCAGTAGCAGTTTGGCCATCAACTTCAATGGCCCTATATATTCGTTTCTTTAAGCAGAAAACTAGAAATAAATGACAACATGTTGGTTATAAAGACAAAGACCCAGGCAATCCATGCAATCTTTTGGGATTTCTCTTTTTAAATTTGGATTTGAAACTTTTATTTGACAGGGCTGACTTTCATTCCCACATAAAATGTATTTATTTTATTTCATCGTTATTACTAAAATAATTTTTTCAATGCAGAGATAAGATCATAAGGTGTCAGACTTTCACGTGCAACTCAACAAGTCTTCACGCAGATGTAGGTTTAAACTCACTGAATAAAACATAAAAGTAAACCTCAGAACTATCAGCTGTTCACAGTTGATAGTTATTTATAAGCAACATAAATATCTTCTTAGAACCCAACATTATTCACAGGAAGATAACAAAATCTAATGTCCAATACTCTAAAATCCACTATTTTTAGAATTTAATACAAAAGAACATGGTAATTACAATCCTTTCTATTAAAAATATTAGAAGCAGATGAATTTGAAGTTGATCTAGCAATCCCTTTAGGAAGGTATCATACCATTCTTTCACAAATTCTTCAGCAAAGGCCTGCATATTGACAGAAAATCCGAAGTTCTTATAAGAAAAGGAGACAAAAAAAAATGTACATTTTTAAAAAAAAATTTTTTTAAAAATTCTTGCCACGTAGCCCAGGCTGGCCTTGAACTCATGAAGGTCTTCCTGCTTCAGCCACCCAAGTGCTAAGATTACAAGCATACACCACCACACCTGGCTATTTTTTCATAAAAACCATCAAAAGTCCTTAACAAAATAGTAGAAAATCAGACCCAGCAGTGTATTAGTAAATTAGTAGGCTACATAAAATCATTATGTATTACCTACACATTTACATGTAGGTATGCATTAAAGGTTGTATTTTAACTCTTGTGTAGTAATTGAACTATACATTTAATATCCATATCAGGTTTAGTTCTCTATGTTTTAATTAACATATAATTATATAAGTATGACAAGAATAAAATTAACGAAGAAAATATTTTATGATTATAAATCTGATTTGGGATTTCTATCTAGAGTGCATAAATAACTTGCGCAACTCAATGTTAAAAGACAAATAACCTAATTAAAGAATAGGCAGGGTATCTTTGTAGCTGCTTATTCAAAGCAGATAAATGATTAATAAGCATATAAAATGATGTTTGACATTATCAGTCATTAAGGAAATAGAAAGCAAAACTACACTGAGATCCCACCGACTAGGATCACCTGAATAAAAAGGCAGATAGCAAGCACGGTGAGAGGAGGGGGAGAGAGGGCCTTCAGGACCCCTGGCGGGAAGGCACAGCCCCACAGACGCTGCCATGTGCCCCCCCGCGCCCCGCTCCGAGTCCTTCCATGACTGAATCACAGGGCTGCTGTGTGGTTAGTGCAATTGTCCACAAGTGGTTCAGTAGAATAAGTACTTGCTTATTCCTGGCAAGAGCAAAGGTCTGCGTTCAATCCCCGGTTCCACCAAAAAGAAAGAAAAAATTGTCCACTAATGAGGTTGCAATTGACTTGCTGTTAGGAAGCGAGTCACTGGGCATGACCAGGAGGGGTGTGGCTTCCTCCCGCTCTCTTGTCAGTTCTCTCCACTACTGGGCTGCCGTGAGTAAGCAGCTTTTCCTCCACCGCAGCTCTGTGCATCCCTCCTTTTCCGGCCTTGCAGCCAGCCAGCCAGCCGGCCCTGGCATTGGTCCATGAGCCCAAGTAATCCCCTCCTTTAAGGTATAGCTGTTGAGTGCTTTGTCCCAGAAATGAGAAAGCAACTAAGACAGACCCTCTGACACCAGCCTGACCCTTCTCCAAAAAGTTATGCAGAGCTATCATTTTGATGCAGAAATCCCATTCCTAGGTAGAAATGAAAACACTTGCTCACACATCTTAGACCTGAATGTTGATAGCAGCATTAGTCATTATAGCTGAGACAATAAAAACAACTTAGTGTTGAACTAACAAATGGATAATGTGACATGACCATACAAGGGAATATATATTACGGAACCGTTAAGAGGACCGAAAGTGTGGCACAGCCTGCCTCACCCTTGAGAGCAGTGTGCTGAGCTTAAGATGCCAGCCAGTCACGGCACACTGTTCTTTATACGATTCTATGAATATGAAACGTCTCAGATGGCAAAGTCTGAGGGTAGAGAAAGCATGCTCCAGCCTGCTGAGGGCTGGGAGTGACGGTGCCAAGATTTGGGACTTTTTGGATGCCCATGAGAACGTGCAAAGGCTGTTGGTAAAAGTGGCTGCACAATCACGTTCCATATGAACACGCTAAAAACCAATCACAGGTATACAGAGTAGGTGAGTTATACTGTACACGAACTAAATACCAATAAAGCTGTCATGAACAAATCCGACCCCCAATGGGCAAGAACATGGAAAAACTTGAATATTCAGATACTCTGGATGAAGAAACTTGGACAGACCCTGTGGAAAGCAGTCTGGTGTTACTTACTAAAGTGAAAGCCCCGCGCCCCATGACCCAGAAGTGCTGCTTGTACGAGTGTGATTATCTCTGGTCCACTGGTGCCTGGATGCAAACCAGCGCCCCACTTTTTTTCTTGAGAAGGGCTCGCTGGGAAAGGCCAAATGAGCTGTTAAGAACGCCTTGTGACAAGTTGCTTCTGATCTGTCACAGACCTTGTACCTTGCCATGTATTGCAATGATACGCAGCTATAAGGCCACTTCACAAACTATACTTTTTAAAAAAATTTAGTACAGGGTCTTGCTACACAGATTAGACTAGTAGTGATTCTCATATTTTCAGCCTCTCGAGTGCGTGCGGGATTACAGGTGTGCGCCACCACACCCACCCAGTCACCCTCGGGGCAGGGCTGGCACGACACCTGGGATAGAACCAGGGTCCCTGTGTCTGCCTAAGCAGGCACTTAGTCCACTGAGCTATCTGGTTGGCCCTATGAGTCATGCTTTAAGAAGCACTAGCCTAGCAAAACTTGAGCATGTACACAAAAGAGCATCATGGACAACTGAAGTCTGTTATGATGGTGAAAACCTAGAAAGAATAAGGGAGCATATAAAGACATTGTAGAATATTGAGGGGCTGGGGAGATGGCTCAGTAGAATAAACACTTCCCTGGCCAGTGCAAGGCCCTGAGTTCGATACCTGGTTCTGCAAAAAAAAAATATTGACTTGATAGACTACTTATACCCACCTGTATAAAGATATATCTTAAAGTTCATAATTTTGAATAGAGAGAATGCTGTTTACAGTAATGAAAATTACATAAATCAATGATCTTTTATGTCAATATGTATACATTATTTTTTGATAGATTATGAACCATATGTTAAATTCTTAACTAAATCTACCTTTGGGAAGGAGGGGGGATTGGAGAGTACAAGGTCTTTTACCCTAGTAGGCCGTACTGTATTTACTTTTCAAAATCATCTTTGAATCGAATGTGTCAGCATGTTCCCAACTGTGCAGGTTTGGTTCCTGGGTATTTGACATGCTGTTTGTACTTGTCTGCATTTTAAGATTTCTCAAGAAAAACAACCCAGTAAAAACAACTGTGGTTTTAGGAAATTCTGACTTCATGTTACCCAGACATCTGATCCAGCTATACTGACAGCCTGGAAGTGTGAAACTTACTCATCTGGTAGAGAAATCTTAGCATCCTTGAGTAGCACAGAGACATCAAAGTCTGACGTGACAGCCGCGTGACAGAGCAATGACACTCAACAACATTTCATGACATTGCCAAGCAACAAATCCTGGAAACAAAAATGGGGTTGCAGTAGAGAGGCTAGAAGATTGCATGGCTCTCCAGGGTTAAAATATTGATGCTACCTATGCGACTTTCCAATGATTTTTCCTGTGGATGGGATGAGGGAACTTTTTTAGCTGTTAGAAGTACAAGCTGCTCCAAGAAATCCTGATGCATATTCCAGGCAGCTTTTATAGGATGAAGGTGTGAGAGCGGGCAGGAGCACAGCACTTGAAGAATTTCATCTTACCAGGCCCTCCCTCCCTGGCAGGAATAAGGTTCCGATTCATCCCTGTGCATACCAAATTCATTACCAAGCCCCTGCATGGCTGTGAGGTTATTTCCTTTCTTCCCTGTGAGCTGGCGACCTCTCTGAGGACAGATCTGGGGGACGTTTCCGAAAGCAGATGCTTGCTGCGTCAGTGCTTCCCTTTTTCCGAGTACCTCAGTGCATAGCTAACCTTTGATTGGGTCACCATTTTTCTTATTAAAAATATCATTGATGTACTGACAACCAACTCTAGTCTTTAGGTGAAAGGAAACATATCTAGAAATTAAATCACAATAGTAAGCTAGATAATCTGGACATTATCAGAACTTCCAATGAGAACAGATGTTTGGATTTATTTATTAATTTACTTAAAGCAATGCTTATTTAATCTCTACTAAATAATAAAAAAGGGCTGGGGCATTTCAAGGCACTGATAATATGAAAATGGAAATTATATTTTGCACCTTTTAGCTCATTGTCAAACAGAAAGGAAAATAGAGAATGTGAACACATTTGTAGATCAATGCAACACTAAGAAATATCACACTATGAACAATTTTTCAGCTGCACTAGACAGGAACCTAGTTCCCTTTAGTGCAGCTGAGACCCAGAACTTAGCCTAGTGCCTGTACATTGCATAGGCTGGATATTTATTTTGTTGTGTGAGTCTGTTTAGACCTCTGTAACAAAATGTGCTAACTTGGGTGGTTTATGTACAACAGAAATGTTGCTTTTACTGCTCCATAGGTAGGTGCCAGCAGATTTGGTGTCTGACGAGAGTTCTCTGCTTCAGAGAAGGTGTCCTCTCGCTGGGTCTTCACAGAGAAGGCCAAACACCTCCCCGGCCTTGTGTGTAAACGCTAATCCCATGTGCACTGGTAGATCCTCAGAACCCAGTCACCTACACAGGCCCCACCTCCGAGTGCCACTGCTGTGGGATTAAGTTCCAATACATGGAGTTTAGGGGAGCACAAATGCCATGTATTTGTTAATGAGCAAGAATACTGCAGAGGAAAAAGTGATTATGATAGTATAAGCCATTTTTATCAGGAATTATCATAGATAATCAGTTAACCAACAAGTTAACTGAAGTGGGTAGTCCAAGAAAAAGAATATGTACAAATACTTAGCATTTAAAAAAATCAATGTTTAAAATTTATCTGTTGATCTTTAGAGACAAAGTGAAATGTTTTTGCATGTGTAAAGTCAGACTGCAGAACCTAGACTTCTGTAGCAGCTGCATTCATAATTAATCTTGCGTGATTTCTGGCTTGTACAGAGCAGCGAACCCCAGAGACTCTCATGAAGCTAGAGCATTTTCTCACCTCTGTAGCCCTCTGTTATTTCGCCAAAGTTTCACACCAATTTTGTCTACTTAGTTTTTCATGTGCATTTTACTGTTTTTGAAGACCTAACCTTCATTATGTTTTCAAGAAAAGAACATTGAAATTAGTCTCGAAAGGACTCTAGCGTCTGGCCATGTATGTTTTCTTGTTTTGTATAAGATTTAATTAAATTATGATTACAACAGCACAAACCACGGGCCTAAGTGGCCTGAAGTGACTCTTGAGGAACACACGCTGGTTTGATGGGGAAGCAGCTGTAGCACTGAGAAGGGTCTCGCAGCAGCTCTAGAGAAGAGAGCTGGAACGTGTGCCCGAATATACCAGGCAGTGTTAACAGAGAGGCGCTGGCAGGGGCAATGATTAGCCAAGGCGATCTAATGTTGGAAGAGTTGATTGCAAAATTGGGTTTAAAAGATGGTTAAGGGCCTGCGAGACAGCTCAGCATTCTAAAGCGCCTGCTTAGGCAAGTTTAGGCAAGTGTGCAGGAATCATAGTTTGATCCCCCGCACCACGTGCTGCACCAGGCCTGGACCCAGGGTGTGTTGAGCGGGCCATGAAAAAAACAAAAAAAGATGGTTAATTTTTTTCTCAGTAAGCTAAAGAGAACATTCCCAGAGCAGGGAACAATTCTTGCAAAAAATAGAACCTTTAGGCAGGGCAATGTTCAGGACAGACTGGCTTATGTGATGCCTTCTTAGAAAGGTTCCTTAGCAAAAGTAGCCGCTTTTCTTTCAGAGATAATCAGGATTTCAAGTTAATATTAGAGTGATTGTATCGGTCAGTGATGTACCTGAAATAGCCTACTTATCAAAAGTTTATTTTGGCTCATAGTTTTGGAGGTTCAGCATTGAAGATCGCGTGGAGCTCGTGCTGTGTCACTCTGCGAGGAGCTTGTTGATGGCGGGCCACCAGGTGAGAGCATTTGCATTTTGGGCTGGGGGACTAGGGAGGAAGGAGAGAAAGATGTGGGGGAGAGACAGCCAGGCAGAGAGTGAGAGGCAGGTCCCAAATCTTCAGGGACCTCTCATGACTCAGGGACTTTCCATTAGGCCTCATCCCCCAAAGGCCCTACCATCTCCCATTGGTGCCACCCCTGGGCCCAAGCCTGTAACACGTGGATCTTCGGGGGACACTCAGCCTCCAAGCCATAGCAACGATTAACAGAGCTAACAGACTGCATCGCTATTTGCATAAATCTGTTATTGAATGCAGTCTCTCCACAGCGCTCACATTTGATTTTGGGTGGGGATAGAGTGAAAACCAGACAGGAGGAAGGGAAGGCAGGAAACCTGATTGCACAGAACTGACTTCTACCGTCCAGAAGAATAACTGACCTCCGCCATGCCACGCCCTTTGTAAGTCTATCTAGAGGGTTTCCCTACATGATAATTTTCACTACAATTGAAAGGTGCAACAACTTCAGAATCATTTTGCTGATTCATGTTTATATTCAGTACAGATTCAATCTCTTTTGAAAAACATTCTTATTTTAAAATAAGAATCCAAGCTAATTATCAAGTAAAAATTTCATTATTATTACATTGTAAAAACTATGGATGGTCATTATGTTTGCTTTTTAAAATTAATTTTATTATTATGTTTCAACAACCTAATTGCATTTGTACTGTGGAATGTTTTCCCAGAAAAAAATAAGCCTCATCAAAGGGTTTAGAGGATTTATAGTGTTATTAGTATCAAAATATTAAAAGATATGAATGACAATTATCACAAAATGTGTTTTTTTCTTTCAGAGGCTACAATTTTGAACTTCAAAGGAAGAAAGTTCAGGATGTGACAGAAAACTTACCAGGATTGCTCGGTTTTTACAAATATTTTTTCCAGTACATTGTTCTTTATGATGCTGCCATCTTCCTGACAGAAATCTTGCTAATTTTTAAAGTGTTAGGTTTTCATGGTGGGTTTTAGCGGGTCCATTTCAGACTGTACAGAAATATTTCCAAAAAACCACAGAAACAAATAGAAAACCACATCATGGAAACAAATCTTCACTAAATAGTCGTCTTGCTTTTAGAATTTCTTTTCTGTAAGTAGAAAAGATCTTCTAAAATGCTGTCCTCAATTATTTATAGATAGATAAGTATTTTTAGTGTCTATAAAAGTCAAACTTGCTCATAATTTCTGAAGTCAAAATTTTCTATGAAACTTAGAAGGTAAGCAGCTATCTTCATCCTGTCCATTTCATTTCTTTATTTTACTTTTTTATCCTGTCCAATTTATTATTTATTTATTTACTTATTTACTTATGGAACTGGGAATTGAACTCAGGCCTTTGTGCTTGTCAGGTAAGCACTTGTTCTATTGAGCCATCTCCCCAGCCCCCTCCTGTCCACTTTAGTCTCTTCCTTTAAGATCTTTCAACTGTTTTTCCAGGAATTTGCCTCATTTTAAGAAACAGTCTCATGATGAATGAATGAAAAATGGACAGGGACGTAGCAGAAGAAGGAAAACAAGGCAATTGTAGAAGTGTGACCGAGTTTTCAGGGACTACGGGTTGCATTGGTCCCACTTCCTCTCTGCAAAAAATGTATTGTGCTATGAATGGTTCCAGAGTTTCTACACAGGGTTTGGGAGTTGGGAATCTGCCTTAGCTTCTGATCCATGCTTAAAACATTAGTTTGTGGCATCTCCAGGTGAGACTGGTGTGTAAGGAGACACAAAGATGGCTATAATCACCGGATTGTATTGGAAAAGCTGTGTGCTGCAGGGCGTGTGTCCTAGATCTCACTGAGTGGTCTCAAATGTGCCTGGGTTCTCCACAGGTTGAAGCTATTTTCTCACTCACGCCAACACCCACATGTGTCACCTAATGGCTCTTTGATCAACAGCAGGCCACGTATGCCATGGTGGGCCCATAAAATTTAGCGGAGCTGAAATTACTACCAGCAGGTGATAAAGTCACTGTTGCAGTGTCAACACGCAACACCTCACTCACATGTGTGTGCTGTGCTGTCAATGGCACGAAAGCGCAGATGCACAGCCATCCTCCTGCGCCCGGGATACTCGGTGGCAAGATGGGAGGAAAGCCACTGTGCGTACCACTGCTCGTACCACTGCGCGTACCACTGCGCGTACCACTGCGCATATTTACTATGAAAATAAATTACAAAATAACCTTACAATGCTATTTCTTCGTTAACATTTTGAGCATGTATGGATTTTTGCTATGATACTTGGAAATTTACTTTCCTTCCACCTCCCCCCGTGTCAATATTTATAGTTTCTATTATGACTTTAGATATTACTGATAAGGGAGCTGAATAATGCCATAATTATAATTCTTTGCTTGCTTTTCTGTTCTCCGTAGCTATTTATTTATTTTTTTG